>JAKTRJ010000010.1:0-190071 GCA_030579655.1 Liangdongia dryadoides
TTTTAATAAATATTTTCGTTATTAAAAAAAAAAAAAAAAAAATTATTATATTCGACATCGACGGCAGAAACTGGAATAGTAATTCTTGTTGGATATGTTACCCAACGAATCTATGTTAACTAATTGCATAATAAGTATAATTAATCTCTTTTGCTGATGTTCTTCAAAATTGTTAAAGACAAATATGCAAGTGAGTCAAATTATGATTCAAATAATTTGGTAATTGTATAATCACGAATACATCATGATTAATTGGTAAAATCTCAACATTTCAAGATGATCTTTTACTTTTAAATTATTTTTACCTATTAGATATGAAAGTCTTTGTAACAGGAACAGACACAGATGTTGGTAAAACCTTCATCTCATCACTACTATGTGAGAAATGGAATGCAGATTACTGGAAACCAATTCAAACTGGTTTAGAATCAGATCAAGGTGATACTAAATCTGTAAGTGACTCTTTATCTCATTTATCTAACTTTAGATATTTTCCACCTGGATTGATTTTTCAAAAACCTTTGAGTCCTTGGAGAGCATCTATTTTAGAGAATAAACCAGAAATTGATATCAAAAAATTAAAAATTCCAAATACTGAAAATAATTTAATTGTGGAAGGTGCTGGTGGAGCTCAAGTTCCAATAACTTCAAAATTAATTACTACTGATTTGATTAAACAGTTTGATTTACCTGTAATTATTGTTGCAAGATCTAAATTAGGTACTTTAAACCATACTTTATTAACAGTGGAACATTTCAAAAACCATGGAATTAAGATATTAGGTGTTATTTTGAATGGTGAACCTGATATTGATAATGCAAAAACTTTAGAATGTTATGGTGTTAAGATTTTGTGTCAAATACCTCAAGTTAATACTAAAGAAGAAAGAGACAGTGCTTTAAAATTAATACCTGATCTACAAAATTTATAATCTTAACAGTATATATTCTAATTTATAATGATTCAACTCTACAAATATCTGTATAGTTACTTGGTCTAACATACCCAGGTTTTAAAGAAACTAATGGGTCTTGTAATTCCAACATTCCACTAAAAGGTTCACTCATACTTAACCCCAATAATTTCATCTCATCAACGCTAAATTGTTTCCAATAATCGATTGTTGTAGTTAAATAAATATTTTCTTTTTGTCTTGAAGTTGCATTACCCATAAATAAGATCAATAAAGTTCGAAACTCATCTTTAGTAACATTTGGACTTGCACCATGGAAAACAGAACCCAACATGAAGAATCCATCACCTTCTTCCATTTCAACTTGCATACAATCTTCTTCATGAGGCTGTCTAAAATGATCCCATAGATGTGAACCTGGAATGAATCTAGTACCACCATTTTCTTTAGTAACTTTGCTCAAAGCTACTGAGATACCAACTTGAGTTTCTGAACCATATTGATAAACATCTTGTTTCTTACAAATATGATGTTCAGAGTGGTCATCTCTATGTAATGCTTGAGTTTGAGCACCAGGACCAACTCTAAATGCAATTGAACTTGAAATAACAGATGGTGCAAACCCAATATTTATATTATTTCCAATCCAAAATGCATTTTTTTTAGCAAGGAATTTATCACTAATTTCAACGTTTAATGGATGTGATAACACATTTCTAACAACTGCAGGTGATTTAGCAACAGTAGCAGTAACTCTGATAGTTTCTTTTGGAAATAATCTTGGATCATTTTTTTTAATTTCAAATATTGGATCCAATTCATTTTTAATTTCATCAATTTTATCTTGTGGTAAAAAATTTTTCACAATACAAACACCATATTTTTCTAATATGGAACTAATAGCTTGATTGGTTGCTTCAGATTTTGATAATGTTAGTTCTTTTAAAGTAACTTTTGGAACTGGTGGGTCTTCAATTGGTAAGTTAATTTTGGCAATTTTAGTTTGATTTAAACTTGGAACACCATCAGCATTTAATTTTTTTACATGAGAACCTGGTAATTCAAAAATTTCAATATTTTGTAAAGTTTTTGTGGTGGCATTCCCGACATAATTTTCAATTGGTGCACTCATATTGATTTAATTTTAATTCAATTATTAAAATCAAAAAATTAATGGTAAAAAATTGGAACGAAATTAGTACTTTAAATACACAATAAACATCATTAATATTATACCAACCCAACAATAAAGTATGAATAACTTTGTCCCTTTTAAACCAGTCAATCTCACCACTTGTGGTTGTTTTAATTGGTTGTCGAGATCAATTTTTTGAGAGCTCATCTTCAATATGCAACTTCTTGAGTCACATTGTGACTCAATTGCATGATTATTTGAACAAATCTTGAGAATACAGGAAAAAAAAGTTTGAAGATTGTTGGAACTCATTGAATCATTTTTATTTTATTAAGATGTTTTGTCATTTCCCTTTTCTTCTCTTTTTTTTTCTTGTATTTTCTTTAAAATTAAACTAAATTAAATCTGCACCATGTCTGAAGCTATAGACCTACAATTCGATCATGATCATATTTGGCATCAATACTCTTCCCTTAAGAACCCAATCACTGCATATCCAATTGTATCTGCAAAGGGCGCCACTGTCACTTTAGAAGATGGAAGAGTTCTTGTTGATGGTATGTCCTCATGGTGGAATCAGATTCATGGTTATAATAATCCAAAGCTAAATCAAGCCATTTATGATCAAGTTCCCAAGTTCACACATTTCATGTTTGCTGGTACTTCTCATAAACCAGCTGTTGATTTGAGTAAAAAATTATTAGCATTAGCTCCAGATAATTTACAAAGTGTCTTTTATTGTGAATCAGGATCTGTTGCTGTTGAAGTTGGATTAAAATTAGCTCATTTATATTGGGCAGGAAAAAGAGAACTTGGTGAGACTACTTTTCCAAAGGATAGATTTTTAACCATTAATTACGGATACCATGGAGACACTTTTGGTGCTATGTCAGTTTGTGACCCTGTTAATTCAATGCATAGAGCTTATAGTGGGTATTTAACCCCAAATTATTTTGTTGAAGCACCAAAGAGTAGATTTGATGGTGAGTTTGATCCAAATGATATGATTCCACTAGAAAATTCATTAAAGGAAAATCATGAAAGAATTGCAGCTGTTATTTTTGAACCAATTGTCCAAGGTGCTGGTGGTATGAGAATTTATCATCCAGAATTCTTGAATAGAACTAGAGAATTATGTGATAAATATGGGGTATTATTAATATTGGATGAAATTGCTGTTGGATTTGGAAGAACTGGTAAAATTTTTGCACATCAACATTCTAATATTACACCAGATATTATGCTTGTTGGAAAAGCCTTGACTGGTGGTTATATGCCATTATCAGCCGCATTAATGTCAAAAAATGTTTCTGATTACGTTTGTGAATCTCCCGCAAAAAGATTTATGCATGGTCCAACATACATGGGCCATGCTTTAGGTTGTGCTGTTGCTAACGCTAGTTTAGATATTTTGTCCAGTGGTGAATGGAAAAGACAAGTTTCTCATATTGAAAAAGTTTTTCATAATAAATTATTTAGTGAATTAAAACAATTGGACATTGTGAAAGATTTAAGAGGTGTTGGTGCTATTGCTGTTATTCAATTGGCAAAACCATTTGAAACAGATTTTTTACAAGCTGAATTTGTTAAAAGAGGTGTTTGGGTGAGACCTTTTGGTGTTTTAATTTATTTATTACCACCATTTGTTATCACAGATACAGAATTAGAAAAACTATGTTATGTAACTATAAATATTGTCAAATCATTAAAGTAAATTTACTTATATATCTTTTTAATAAACTATTATCATAATAATGCAACATAATGCATACACATGCAAGATAAAACACCTTTCATTATCGCTCACGTGATCACAAAACTGCGTCCCGAACCGAAAAGTTTTCGCGTGGCAAATCTAGAAAATTCAAGAAAATATCAAAATTTAATCAACAACGCATCAACAAGTTTTCGTTTAAAAGAGAAGATTATTTCTTGGAATTGTTTGATAGATTCAAAACAACGAAATTTTAAGACAGGAGAGAAATTATGGCCTCTAATTTGGTTGACAACGATGCCATTGCATCTTCTCAACTTTTGAGACCTCGTGTTGCTACTCAGAAACCTTTTGTTCTCCCATTCTTGTTTTTATATCCATTATTCTTTCATCTATATTTTTTTTACTATGATACTCATATCAAAGGTGCTGAATGGACATTTGTCTACTTGGGTTCTATCATCTCTTTGCAAGCATTGCTTGCTGTTATGCCAAACTGGAACATCAAAGTTGATGCATTGTTCAATTATACCGCAGTTGATAGTCTTGATGAAGCTTCTCATATTATGATTATTCCAACTGAAAATAATGGTGCAGGTGCTATTGTTGAATTGAACCGTGATGCTTACCCAGATGAAGTTCAATTATCCTTTTCTTTCCAAAAGAGACGTTTCTTATTCCATGAAGATTCTCAAACTTTCACCCCACCAAAATTTTTAATTGATGAAAAACCTCAATTACAAGTTTTCCAAAACTCCACTGGTGTTTCTGGTGATATTTCCAAAATGTTGCGTTTGTATGGTAAGAATTTCTTTGATATCCCAGTCCCAACTTTTTGGGAATTGTTTAAAGAACATGCTACTGCTCCATTTTTTGTTTTCCAAATTTTTTGTGTTGGTTTATGGTTAATGGATGAAAACTGGTACTACTCTTTATTCACTTTATTCATGTTGGTTACTTTTGAATGTACTACTGTTTTTCAACGTCGTATGACTTTAAGTGAATTTAGAACTATGGGTGTCAAACCATTCAGCCTATGGGTTTACAGAGATAAGGCATGGCAAGAAGTTGAAACCACCGAATTATTACCAGGTGATTTAGTCTCTGTTACTCGTACCGGTGATGAATATGCCATTCCATGTGATTTGATCTTGACTGGTGGTTCTGCTATTGTTAACGAAGCTATGCTTTCTGGTGAATCTACTCCATTATTGAAAGAATCTATTCAACTACGTCCAGGTAAAGATCATATTCAATTAGATGGTTTGGATAAAAACTCTATTTTACACGGTGGTACTAAGATCTTACAAGTTACTCCTCCAACTAATCCAAACGTACCAGTTGCTCCAGATAAAGGTGCATTGGCCATTGTTACTAAAACTGGGTTTGAAACTTCTCAAGGTTCTTTGGTCCGTGTTATGATTTTCTCTGCTGAACGTATCTCTGTTGGTAACTATGAATCCTTTTTCTTTATCTTGTTCTTATTGGTCTTTGCCATTGCTGCTTCTTGGTACGTTTGGGTTGAAGGTACTAGAATGGGTCGTGTTCAAAACAAGTTGATTTTAGATTGTATCTTGATTATTACCTCAGTTGTTCCTCCTGAATTACCAATGGAATTGACTATGGCCGTTAATAACTCTTTGGCTGCTTTATCTAAGTTCTACGTTTACTGTACTGAACCATTCCGTATTCCATTTGCTGGTAGAATTGATGTTTGTTGTTTTGATAAGACTGGTACTTTGACTGATGAAGATTTAGTTTTTGAAGGTATTGCTGGGTTTGGTGACTCTATTCGTCACTTGTCTAAACCAAGTGAAACTCCTGAAATCACTAACTATGTTTTGGGTTCTGCTCATGCTTTGGTTAAATTAGATGATGGTGAGGTTGTCGGTGACCCAATGGAAAAGGCTACTTTGGAAGCCGTTGGTTGGAACGTTGAAGATAAAGATGCTGTTTCTAGATCCACTGAAAAGGGTAAAACTGAAAAAATTAAAATTTTACGTCGTTTCCAATTCTCTTCTGCTTTGAAAAGATCCTCTTCTATTTCTACTTTTAACAACAAAACTTTAGTCTCCACTAAAGGTGCTCCTGAAACTATTTTCCAAAGATTAGTCGAAGTTCCAAAAGATTATGAAGAAATTTACCAATCTTTTACTCGTTCCGGTTCTCGTGTTTTAGCTTTAGCATATAAATATTTGGAAGATAATATCTCTCCATCTAAGGTTACTAAAATCCAACGTGAAGATATCGAAAAAGATTTGATTTTTGCTGGGTTTATTGTTTTCCACTGTCCTTTGAAGAATGATGCCATTGAAACTATTGAAATGTTAAATGAATCCTCTCACCGTTCTATTATGATTACTGGTGATAATCCATTGACTGCTGTCCATGTTGCTAAAGAAGTTAGAATTGTTGAACGTGAAGTTATGATCTTAGATGCTCCAGAAGAACGTCATGGTAAACACCATGCCTTGATCTGGAGAACAGTTGATGAATCTACTCTTACTCCATTCAACCCTGCTGATGAAATTGATGAAGACCTGTTCAAAACTCATGATGTCGCTATCACTGGTTATGCTTTAGCTAAATTAACTGATCATGACCAATTGGATTCTTTAATTAGACATACTTGGGTTTATGCTCGTGTTTCTCCAGCTCAAAAAGAATTTTTGTTAACTAGATTAAAGGCTATGGGTTACAACACTTTGATGTGTGGTGATGGTACTAATGATGTTGGTGCTTTGAAACAAGCTCATGTTGGTGTTGCTTTGTTAAATGGTACTGAAGACGGTATGAAAAAAATTATTGAAGCTAGAAAAGTTGAAAACTTGCAAAAGATGTATGCTAAGCAATGTGATATTATGACTAGATTTAACAAACCACATCCACCTGTTCCTCCACCAATTGCTCACTTGTACCCACCAGGTCCAACTAACCCACACTACTTGAAGGCTGTTGAAGATCATGGTATTAAAGTCACTGATGAAATGAGAGAATTAGCTAAGAAGAGTAATGAAGCCAATCCAGCTACTTTGTCTAGTCAACAAAACAAAGCTCAATCTGAATTGTCTGATAAATTATTGGGTTCCTTGCAACAATTGGAAGAAGACAATGAAGCTCCAACTTTGAAATTAGGTGATGCTTCTTGTGCTGCCCCATTCACTTCTAAATTGTCAAATGTTTCCGCTGTCACTAATATCATCCGTCAAGGTCGTTGTGCTTTGGTTTCTACCATTCAAATGTACAAGATTTTAGCTTTAAACTGTTTGATTAGTGCTTACTCTTTGTCTGTTATTTACTTGGCCGGTGTTAAATTTGGTGATGGTCAAGCAACTGTTTCTGGTATTTTAATTTCAATTTGTTTCTTGAGTATTTCACGTGGTAAGCCATTAGAAAAATTATCTAAGGAAAGACCACAACCTGGTATTTTCAACATTTATATCATGGGTTCCATTTTAGGTCAATTTGCTGTTCATATTGCTGTTTTGATTTATGTTACTCGTGAGATTTATGCTTTGGAACCAAGAGAACCACAAGTTGATTTAGAAAAAGAATTTACTCCATCTTTATTGAACACTGGTATTTTCTTAGTCCAATTGGCTCAACAAGTTTCTACATTTGCTGTCAACTACCAAGGTAAACCATTCAGAGAAAGTATTACTGATAACAAGGGTATGTATTACGGTTTATTAGGTGTTGCTGCTTTAGCTTTTGCTGGTGCTACCGAATTTATCCCAGAAATGAATGAAGCCATGAAGTTTGTTCCAATGACAACTGACTTCAAGACCAAATTGACTACTGCAATGGCTTTAGATTTAATTGTTACTTGGGCTATTGAAAATGTCTTGAAATTCTTCTTTATGGATTCCAAGGCAGCTGATATCGCACTTCGTGATGACTAAATTGATTAGCATTAATATTACATTAAACTATTTATAAATAGCCTCATTTAATTCAAATGTACATTATATTCTGTTATCAAAATAATTCTATATTTCATTTAGAAAGACTTAGTTTTTTTAGCATAGTAGTTCTACTTAAGATACCCCATCTAATAACTAATCCTTCTTTAGTTTTCACCACTCTAAAATTTTCTGGAAATTTAGTGGTGAGATGCAAAATAATATCATGAGCTTCTTTTTCACTCACTGGTGTAGTTGTTAAACTATTTGACATTTTCTCTGCCAAATCATTTAATAAATATGCATTTTTATCTTTCATTGTGAAAACAATATCAAGAGCAGCTTGTAATTTCCCCTCCATGAAAGACTTATATTTTTCTTCTGGTGAAACAAATAATTGTTTCTTTTGTTTTTCTTTTAACCTAATTCTATCTAATAATTTCATTCCAGTTTTTTCACATTCTTCTTTTTCAATTTTTGGTTGTAAACTAAATTGAACTTGTGAATTCTTTAATTCATCAGTGACCATTACTCTCGATCTTTTCCTAGTTGAAGTACTGGAAGAATCATTTAGCTGTTTAATGGAAAATTGAGGCACTTCAATAGCATCTCCATTTAAGGATAACCAAACTTGTGCTTTTTGATCAAAAATTTGTTGACGTTCATCTATAGTTTTTAGTGTGATGTTTTTTCTTGCATCTTCAGTTTCAATAGCAACATCACCATCTCTATCTTCAACAAATTTTGTCAATTCAGGCCAGATATAAACAATTTGTAACAGTTCAGTTAATGTGACATTCAAATGTGACATATTTTTGACACTTGGAACTAATTCTTTCAATTTAATATCAGAAGTTCTATTCATGAATAACAAGATAGTTCTATCAAATGAGTTGAAAATTTTTTTCAATCTATCAATTTCATCAGTAAGGAAATTTGCAACAAATAATCCTCTTTTCTCTTGCTTTGATGACAATTTTGTTAAAATTTCCAATAATTTTGGATAATGCTTTGATGAGACTTCTGGATAGGATTTAACAAGTTCTTGGAACATATGCGTTCCAATTGGTTTATTTCTGTTTGGAACAAATGGGTCTGACTTATCTATATTTCTCAAAGAATCTCTTTCATTTTTATGCTCATATAATTTTGGTGGAAGATTAAATTCTTTAATGAATGAATTTGGGTTAATCTGTGTAGAAAATTCAATTGATTGTATTGGCTTTGTTTTAGGAAGAGTTATAGTGTAAGAATTAGCCACACAAACACCACTAGTTAAATAATCCAAAGTTTGTCCCACTGAGACTAATAAACAATTCTTGGTTGAATTATCCACTTGTTTCCAACTTCCATAAATATCTTGAATTTTGAGACATCTTGGGTTAAGTGTTAATGTAATAAAATCTTGGAATTTAAAAAGTGGAATGTGTACTTGCTCTTGTGTAGTTTTTGGTTGGTAATTTAAAAGATTCAATTTTGTGAATTGGGAGGATGAATCTCTCAAATTGAAATATTGTCTTGATTCCACACTTGATATTGATAAAGAATCCAATATAAGACTCATCAGGATCGATGATAACTTATTCAATGCATTAATAGATGTATTAATTGAAGATTGGAAATTTGGAAGAATTATTGTTTCTGGAAATTGATTTGGACCATATAGATTTAAACATTCATCATTAATATCGTTCTCCAAATCAATCGCTGTTTGTGAATTAAAAACATATTCTTCTTTCACAAATGAACTATTTGAATAACCCAAAAAATTTGGTGAATTATTGATATTAACAGAGCTTTTTATGGTATCATCACTTTTATAGAATTCTGCTGATTGTTGAAATAACTGTGTGATTATATTTTCATCAATAACACTATCATAATTTTTAGCATAGAAAGCACCATGTTCTGTCAAAGCATACTGTATTTCCACTAGTAACTCCTTCCTGTGTGATAATACATGTCCCAAATCTATTACTGGAATATTTCTATTCATAATTTTCACAATGTTTTATATTATAAGTTTGAATAATGATATTAATGCTATATCATCTCTTCAATAAATTTCATATACATAATTAATTATGTAAGCGTAAAATATATCACGTGCAAACAACAACCAAAACACGTGAGCAGTCCCCGATTCGGGCACCGGGGAATCCGGGTGACGGTCATTGTAATTTTCGTCGACGAACAGAAAAAAATTTCTTCCATCATCTTCTACTAGTTTTCTATATAAAGTTAACCCAAAGGAATCAAATTCGTTTTATCACCAAAAAACACATTTGATACATTCAAACAAAAGCAAAAGATATATAAAGATGCTATCAAACAATATCTTGCGTACCTCATTGCGCACTGTAAGTGATTCAATTGGTTTCAATCAATGATTTAAATTGTGAAGTTTGGTTTGGGGAGGTTTTTTTTTATTGGTGTTTGCCATTTAGAACAAGGACACATTGTTCATTATGATCAAAGGTCAACATAATCACTGCTTTCAATTCAAATCAATGAAATAAACCTGTTAATTGAATTATTACTAACTTCTATTCTAGACTCGCCGTCTACCAAATTTGGTCCGTTTCAACTCTAATGGTAAAGTTCAAGGTCAAGTTATTGGTATCGATTTAGGTACTACTAACTCTGCCGTTGCCATTATGGAAGGTAAAGTTCCAAAGATCATTGAAAACGCTGAAGGTTCTAGAACTACCCCATCTGTTGTTGCTTTCACTAAGGAAGGTGAACGTTTGGTTGGTATTCCAGCTAAGAGACAAGCTGTTGTTAACCCAGAAAACACCTTGTTTGCCACTAAGCGTTTGATTGGTCGTCGTTACGACGATGTTGAAGTCCAAAGAGATATCAAAGCTGTTCCATACAAGATTGTTAAGCACTCTAATGGTGATGCTTGGTTAGAAGCTAGAGGTGAAACTTACTCTCCAGCTCAAATTGGTGGTTTCGTTTTGAACAAGATGAAGGAAACTGCTGAAGCTTACTTGGGTAAAACCATTAAGAACGCTGTTGTTACTGTTCCAGCTTACTTCAACGATTCTCAAAGACAAGCCACCAAAGATGCTGGTCAAATTGTTGGTTTGAACGTTTTACGTGTTGTTAACGAACCAACTGCTGCTGCTTTAGCTTACGGTTTGGAAAAATCTGACTCCAAGGTTGTTGCTGTCTTTGATTTAGGTGGTGGTACTTTTGATATCTCCATCTTGGATATTGAAAACGGTGTTTTCGAAGTTAAATCCACTAATGGTGATACTCATTTAGGTGGTGAAGATTTCGATATTGTTTTGGTTAACCACATTGTTGACCAATTCAAGAAAGATAACGGTATTGATTTATCCAGTGACCGTATGGCTATTCAAAGAATTAGAGAAGCCTCTGAAAAGGCCAAGATTGAATTGTCCTCCACTGTCTCTACTGAAGTTAACTTGCCATTTATCACTGCTGATGCTTCTGGTCCAAAACATATCAACTTGAAGATTTCTAGAGCTCAATTCGAATCTTTGGTTGAACCATTAATCAAGAAGACTATTGACCCAGTTAAGAAGGCTTTGAAGGATGCTTCTTTGTCTACCTCTGATATTGGTGAAGTTTTATTAGTTGGTGGTATGACCCGTATGCCAAAGGTTGTTGAAACTGTTAAAGGTTTGTTCAACAAGGAACCATCTAAGGCTGTTAACCCAGATGAAGCTGTTGCTATTGGTGCTGCTATCCAAGGTGGTGTTTTGGCCGGTGAAGTTACTGATGTCTTATTGTTAGATGTTACCCCATTGTCTCTAGGTATTGAAACTTTGGGTGGTGTTTTCACTAGATTGATTCCAAGAAACACTACTATCCCAGCTAAGAAATCTCAAATTTTCTCTACTGCTGCTGAAGGTCAAACTTCTGTTGAAATTAGAGTCTTCCAAGGTGAACGTGAATTGGTTAGAGATAACAAGTTGATTGGTAACTTTACTTTGTCTGGTATTCCACCAGCTCCAAAGGGTGTTCCACAAATCGAAGTTACTTTCGATATTGATGCCGATGGTATTATCAATGTTTCTGCAAGAGACAAAGCTTCTAACAAGGATGCTTCTATCACTGTTGCTGGTTCTTCCGGTTTGTCTGATTCTGAAATTGAAAAGATGGTTAACGATGCTGAAAAGTATGCTGACCAAGATAAGGCTAGAAAGGAAGCTGTTGAAAATGCCAACAGAGCTGATCAAATTGTCAATGACACTGAAAAGTCTTTGAAGGAATTTGCTGAAAAGGTTGACAAAGAAAAGGCCGAAGAAATCAAGAAGGGTATTACTGAATTGAGAGAATTGGTTGCTAGAGCTCAATCTGGTGAAGAAGTTGATGCTGAACAAATCAAGACCAAGACTGAAGAATTGTCTCAACAATCCATGAAATTGTTTGAAGAAATGTACAAGAACAACCAAGGTTCTGAAGGTTCCGAAGGTGAAAAGAAGGACAACTAAGTTTCTTGAAATATAACCCTGGAAATGTTGAAAGCATTAAAAGAATGATATGATTAATATTTTTTTTTTGACTATTAATGATTTTTTGGGGTGGTATTTACAAAGATAGATGATTTAGTATGTAATTTTGTTTCCATTATTGTTCAGTTATATTTTTTTAAAATTTTGTTTATGAGATAAAAGACCATTATAGATTAACTCATGATGATAATTATGAAGTTTATAAAAATAGCATCTTGTTTGCAATCTGTATATAGGGTTCATGAGTTTTCTTTTTAACAAGATGCTTTTTTTGTTTTCTTCATTTATTTGATTTAGTTGATCTTCTTGTCGTTGTATATAGTTAAAAATTACGATGTTATAATATAATTGGTTATGTAGAATACATTAATTTTTTGCTTTTGCAGTTTTAGTGTCGGATTTTTACATATAAATGATACAGAAGTAATGATTAAATTAAAAACAAATTAAACAGCATAATAATAATAAAATAAAAATAAAAGTATAGTAAATCACTTCAACCCCATAAACGGAATTTTGTTTTAGTGAATTCATTTGGATGTTGTTTATTAATTTCTTCAGTGAAACTATAATTTTCAGTATCCATTTGAACATCAATTTCATACCAACCACCATCTTTAAAAATATTTTTTATTGGTGATCCTTTAACAGGGAAGAAATAAACTAATATGGCATAAACTAAAGCAGAACTAAAAAAACCTGCAAGGAAAGATAAATTGTAAACATAAACAGCACCTTTTGGAACATCATTACCACAAGCACCTGCAAATCCAACAACGTTTGGTAAAATACCACAAATATAGGCAACATAAGCTCTCCAATTGACACCTAATTTATTGTAAGAATAATTAGAAGTAGATTTGTTGGAAAATAAATGGAAAACGTTGATATAACCTCTTCTAACAAGTAGATAATCACAACAAATAACACCAGCAATGGAGGATAAAAACACAGAATAAGCAGATAAATAAGTTGTAAAATTTGCAGAAGAAGTAAAGAAATTCCATGGACAAATAGCAAAAGCAATAGCAACACAAATTAATCCACCTCTTCTAATTGAAATAAAACGTGGTAATAAAGCAGCACCATCTGTACCAGCAGATAAAGTGTTTGCAGAAATATTTGTACCTAATTGAGCTAAAGCAAAAGCAAAACTAATTAAAAAAACACCACCACGATCACCTCTAGTATAAGATTTAACATAACCATTTAATAATTCTAATGGAGACCAATAAGTAGTACCAAACATTGCTTGAGAAGCTGAAGATGCAAGAATACCAATTAAACAAGTAATTGAAAAACATAATGGGATAGCTAAGAATTGAGATAAAGCAGCAGATCTTGGAGTTCTAGCCATTCTTGAAAAATCTGGGGCATTTAAAATCAAAGCTGCAAAATTTGCTAAACAATTCATTGTTGAATTAACAAAAGCCCAACCATGATCAGATTTATTTTTAATTGAAGATGGTTGTTTCATAACTTCACCAATACCTTTTGCTCTAATTAATGTCCAGATTAAGAAAGCAATACCAGCTGTTGAACAACAATAAGCTTTTACTGTAAATAAATGACGAATAGTTTGAGGTTTGCATAAAACAAAAGGTAATTGAAATAAACAAAATAAGAAATAACACATAAATTGGAAAGTTGTAGTACCAGATTTTGGAATACCATTATGAATTCTAGTATCTAAATCTGCACCAAAAATGGATTGTAACATTAGTTGAACACATTGTCCACCAATCCAGGATTGAACACCAGTCCAAATGATAGCCATAACAACTCTATTAATGACTGGCCAAATAGAACCAAAGACACCAAAACTTGCACGACATGAAACTGGGAAAGAGATATGATAATGAGAACCAATTCTTTGAGAAATATTTAAAAAAATAGAGACTAAAGTATAACCTAACCAAATAGAAATCCAAACTTCCCACCAAGATAATCCAGCAACAATGCCAGTAGAGGCAATTTGCCAAGTATTAACGTTAAAAGAATCTGCAACCCAAAAGAAGACATAGTTATACCATTGCCATGGTCTTTCAGAAATATCCAATACAGGTTGTAAATCTTTATTGACTAAGAATCTTTCAGAAGCAGTTAAATGATCATCTTCATGTTGTAATGATAAAAAATCAACAATTTTCTGGAACCAATTATGATTAACAACATCATCATAATCATCATCAAAAGAACCAGTCTTGTGATTATATTTTGAATCAGTACTACTTTCAATGGTACCTTCACCTTGATCAGGACTGATTTCTGTTAATTCAAAAACTTGTTTTTTCTCTGGGTTAATATCCATATTTGATATTTAGTAGGACTAGTAAATAAATTGTAGAAACCACTGAATGTGTGATTAATTATTACCTCACACTAATTTCTTTAATTAAGGTATTAGTGGGCCCCAAACGAAACTTTATATATAAGTTAATCATATCATTAAACAAATTGACCAAATATAAATATGATCATTTGATTAGAGGACAAGGTGTTTAGCACATAGATAATGTAGTGATGCATATTCAATAAAAATAATTTATCATTTCATATGTTGTAGAATAAACATCTAGTGGTCAAATATCTGTTTTACAGCTATTTCTTAGTATTAAACATTAACTTCACGGAGAAGACCAGCCAATGAACATCGACTAGAGGGTTTGCGTATAAATGTTGATAGGTGTATTAACGCATGATTGCAACACGTTAATTTTAAGTAGTAAAAATAAGTCAATGTCTAATCAAATCCAGATGATTTATTGGTTGTTTGATTTTTAAATATATGTGCTACGGCGTTAGTTATTTTTCAAGGTATTAAATCTACGCATCAGCTGGCATTGATATAAATTCCATTACATGACAATGCACTTAATTTCGCCGGTTTGTCTGTATTGTTATCGAATAGCCTTTCAGTGATATTATAAATCAATTATTGTACAAGGAAAATAAAATGAACATGAAAATCATGGAAATTACAATCGAATTATACCTTGCAGGATTTGTTCAATGTATATTAGTAACGGTAGTTTCATGAGTCACAATTCAACAGATCAAGAATTTCAAATCTAAATTACTTTGTATTGTATGAGAACAAGACAAATAATAGTGTTATCTGTTATATTTAAGAAGAAACAATAAATATACCAATTAATTAACTTTGCTTGTGATCTTTATGAAGTTAGTGTTAAGATGGACAGCTTGAAATTTTGAAGTTTTAATTTGCTCCCACTTTAATAGTAAATAACTCAATTCTCTTTGATCATTAGATTGGATTTATAATTGCAGCGGAAATTATTTATTACAATAGATTATAGATCATAGATCATACTTCATTAGGAAATTCTACATGGCTGATTTATGATAATAGCAACAAATCAGACAACAGATGAGTAGCTGACAAAAAAAAAGATTTGATAATATCCTATAATTAAAAAAATAACTCATAAGCCAAAAGTGGCCAAAATATCCAATATATTTAAAATCATACAAATTATGTCAATTAATATGATTAAAATACTAGTAAACTATTTACCAAAACACCACAGTTACTCATTCTGCATATTATAAGCGTCACCAACCTGCGCTAACCTACATTTACTTACGTTTCCGTACATTTCCTTGACTTGATCTTTGGTGTTCTGATGTCAACCTCATTATTACATAACACGTTACGTAATATGGAGAAGGGTAACACATCTGTTTTTCTTTCTTTTTCCTTTGGACATTTGACAGAGGCGAAAAGAAGCAAAAAGTTTTTAAAAGATTAAAGAGGAACAGTGATTTAAGGATTGTTTTCTTTTTAAAAATTGATTGATTGTTGTGTTGATATAAAATTGAGTATGTTATTAATCATTTGTTTGAATGGCTATAAAAGAGTTTTGTTTATTAGATTTGTTTGTTGATTTGATTCCATTTAATTGGGTTATCTAAAATAAAAGTAAATCTAATATAAACTCTCAGCGGTTTTTATTAATGGAGTTGTTTTTACTAACTTTTTATTTTAAAGAAAACCAACAAGATATTTTATTTATTATTTTATCATTAGTGATACAATTTAGCTAATTCTGCTCTTTAAAACTGCTTTCTTTTTAAATTTTTCCTATATTGGTTTGCATTCCCCCTTATCACTTTAATTTTAATAATTTATTAAAAACTATATTCACAATAGACTTTTTACAAGATATTTTAATAGATAATTCTGGTTAATTAAAAATAATAAAATGGTTGATTTTGCTAAAACTTTGTTTGGTTTTGGAGGGTTCCATAAACAACAAATGGACCCAAATCAACAAAACCAACAACAACAACAACAACAACAACAACAACAACAAAATGCCATTCAACAACAACAGTTTCAACAACAACAACAGCAACAACAGCAACAACAGCAACAACAACAACAACAACAACAACAACAACAACAACAAGTTTCTAATGAACAACAAGAATTTGAAAGACAATCAACTTGTTCAAGTTCTTTACTTACAAATTTTCAACAAACTGCAAATCCAACTACTGCATTAAGTGAGAATTCTTTTGTTTATGGTACAACCACTAAACCAGATCAATTTCAACCACAACAAGTTTTATCACAAGTGGCTAATAATACAAATAATAATAATAATTCTTCTATTACTGCTGCTCAATTATCTAATCACTTAGCACAATCAAAAGAAAATTCTACTGTTACATCAAATAATTCAGATACTAGTTATTCACAATTAAATGCTCGTCCAATTACTCCTTCACAATTACAATCTAATTCTAATACTTCTACTTCTAATAATGATTTACCAAGAGGAAAATTAAAAGTTAATATTATTCAAGCAAAAGATTTATTAACAAAAAATTCTAATGCACAACCATATGTTGTTTGTACTTTTGAAAGTTCAGAATTTATTACTCATGGTCCAGAATCTGTTGATAATCATCCAGCTTCAAATTCTACATTAGCTAATAATAAGAGTAAATTTATTCCAGGAAATAATACTTCATCTGGATCAACAAGACCTCTTTATTCAAGACAATCTTCTTCACAACATTTAAACAGAAATAATCGTATAGTACATAATAAGCAATCATCTTCTGCATTGAATGAATTACCAAATTCTTCAAATCCAATATGGCATCATGAAACTGTTTTTGATGTTATTGGTTCTCATTCAGAGCTGGATATCTCTGTTTATGATTCAGATGAAACATTTTTAGGTCATGTTCGTTTAAGACCAACAACAACATTATCAAATGGTGGTAAACATCATGTTCAATGGTATAAATTACAATCAAGAGTTGATGGTGAACATATTGGTGGTGAAATTAAAGTTTCTTGGGAATTTACAACAACAAGAAAAAGACATTATGGACCTGAAGATTTTGAAGTTTTAAGATTATTAGGTAAAGGTACATTTGGTCAAGTTTTTCAAGTTCGAAAATTAGATACTGATCGTATTTATGCTATGAAAGTTCTATCAAAAAAAGTTATTGTACGTAAAAAGGAAATTGCACATACAATTGGTGAAAGAAATATTTTAGTTAGAACTGCAAATACAGCATCTCCATTTATTGTTGGATTAAAATTTTCATTTCAAACTCCAACTGATTTATATTTAGTTACAGATTATATGTCTGGTGGTGAATTATTTTGGCATTTACAAAAAGAAGGTAGATTTAGTGAAGATCGTGCAAAATTTTATATTGCTGAATTAGTTTTATCTTTAGAACATTTACATGATAATGGAATTGTTTATAGAGATTTAAAACCAGAAAATATTTTATTAGATGCAAATGGTCATATTGCATTATGTGATTTTGGATTATCAAAAGCTGATTTATCAACAAATGATACAACAAATACATTTTGTGGTACAACTGAATATTTAGCTCCAGAAGTTTTATTAGATGAAGCTGGTTATACAAAAATGGTTGATTTTTGGTCATTAGGTGTTTTAATTTTTGAAATGTGTTGTGGTTGGTCACCATTTTATGCAGATAATACTCAACAAATGTATAAAAATATTGCATTTGGTAAAGTTCGTTTTCCAAAAGAAGTTTTAAGTCCAGAGGGTCGTTCATTTGTTAAAGGTTTATTAAATAGAAATCCAAAACATAGATTAGGTTCAAAAGATGATGCAAGAGAATTAAAAGCTCATGCATTTTTTCAAGATGTTGATTGGGAATTATTAAGACAAAAAAAAGTTCCACCACCTTTTAAACCTCATTTAGCAAGTGAAACTGATACATCAAATTTTGATCCAGAATTTACAGATACAAGTGCTTCAGTTATTAATAAACAATTTCATCAAATGAATTCAACTCCATTATCTCCAGGAATTCAAGCAAATTTTAAAGGTTTTACATTTGTTGATGAATCAACAATGGAAGAATTTAATTCATCAAGAAGAAATCAACAAAATAGTTTATTAAGAGGTGGAGAATTTGGTTCATTTATTCCAGGTAATCCAAATTTACCAGCTGATGAAGATGTTATTGATGAAGAAGATGATCAAGATGTAAGGATGGATGGTGATGGGGATCATGAAATGGATGATGATGAAGAATTCGTTAATGGTCAATTTGATTTATAAATTTTCTTTTGTTTATTTTTATTATTTTATTTTACAGTTTTACAATTAATATATATTTACATTTAATAGAGGTTAATATTATAAAAGTTGTACATTTCCGGTTTTGCATATTTATATCATTGCGGAAAAAGAAACTGAAATGAAATTGGGATTAATAATAAATTAAACTGTGATATGAATAAAATAATAAATAATATTATATTTAATAAATAAATAATCAATAAACCTCATTTCATTAAATCAAATTAAACTAAATTTGTAGTGGAAATTAAAAAATTAACACTTTGTGTCCCGTAACGAATTCTCACATTTCCATTTGAATCAGGATTTCAATCAGTTTAAACAAAAACAAAAAACAACGTTTAAGGTGAAATAAATTACTACAAAAAATTTTATAAATTAAATTGTGGAAATTTGTATATGACACATAAAGGTTTACATCCATCCTTCTGCTATTTATTCAATTTGAAACAGTTTCATTGTGTGTGTGTGTGTGTGTTTTTTTACTTTGACTTTGCCCCGGTTGTGCCAAATTAAAAAACTATACAATTATAAATATTAATATATCATATTATGGCTCAAAAAGTGAAGAACGAAATGAGTGATTCCATCAATATTACTACTCCAGGTCCAAGTACAAATGTTAACAATTCTCTTAATACAACACTTGGTATAGCTAATAATAATTCATCTTCAACTTCTTCAGGTTCAACAGATTTTGTTAAAAAATTATTTTTAATGTTAGAAGATAATAATTATCAAGATATTGTTAAATGGACTAAATCTGGTGATTCATTTGTTGTATTAGATACTAATGAATTTACTAAAGAAATATTACCAAAACATTTTAAACATTCAAATTTTGCAAGTTTTGTTCGTCAATTAAACAAGTATGATTTTCATAAAGTTAAATTATCAAATGAAGAAAAACAATTAAATGAATATGGTGAAGGAGCTTGGGAATTTAAACATCCTGATTTTAGAATGCATGATAGAGAAGCTTTGGAAACTATTAAAAGAAAAGGTCCTGCTCAAAAAAGAAGTTCAGATGATTCTTCTTTTAATGAACAATTATCAAGAGTTGAAAATAAATTAAAAACTTTAAATAATGAAAAAATTATTATGGCTGATGAATTAAAATTATTAAATAATAAATATTCAACTTTAATTGATTCTTTAATGAATATGAAATCAACAAATGATCGTTATTTTAGAAGTTTAAATACTTTGGTTAATTGTTTATTACAACATGGTGTGAAAGTACCTCAATTAGATATACCAATAGTGGATCAATCTATATCTATACAACAGCCTCCACAACAACAACCTCCACAGGCTCAACAACAAGGTACAAGAATCATGAATATAACGGGTCAAGTACCTCAACAAATTCCAATATCAACTCAACAAGCTCAAGTTCAAGCTCAAGCTCAAGCTCAAGCTCAAGCCCAAGCCCAGGCTCAAGTACAAGCTCAAGTTCAAGCCCAAGCTCAAGTTCAAGCTCAAGTTCAAGCTCAAGCTCAACAAATACAACATGCTGCTCAATCTTCTATAAGTTCCTCATCTTCAACATTATCTCAACAACAACCTTCACAAACAACACAACAAGGACAACAAACACAAAATCAAACCCGTCCTTCTTTATCATCTTCTTTACGTCAAGGATTCCATGTATTATTAGTTGAAGATGATGCTGTTTGTATTCAATTATGTCGTAAATTCTTGGTTAAATTTGGTTGTACTGTTGAAGTTGCAACAGATGGTTTAACTGCAATTAGTGCATTAGAAAATAGAAGATATGATATTGTATTTATGGATATAATTATGCCAAATCTGGATGGTGCAACTGCAACTGCAATTATTCGTGGATTTGATGATAAAACTCCAATTATTGCAATGACTGGAAATATTCAAAATCAAGATTTAGTTAATTATTTACAACATGGTATGAGTGATATTTTAGCAAAACCTTTTACAAAAGATGATTTATATATAATGTTGGAAAAATATTTAAGTAATAGAATCCCATTAGTTCATTCTCAAAATCAATCACAAAATAATAATTCTTCAAATAATAATAACAATTCTTCAAATAATAGTTCAAACCCAACTACAAGTGGTAATGGTGGTCAAACTTCAGTATCATCAGCTCAAGATGGTTCTGCTCCAAGTTCTGTTGCAGTTGGTACTAATGGAACAATTGTAACAACAGATACATTAGTTGGTAATGTTTCAACAAGTCCAATAGATACATCTGGTCATGTTCAAAAAAAACAAAAAATTTAATTTTATTTACACTCGTTTTAAATATTCGATTCGTTTTAATTTTTTTTTGTTTCATATCTGTTTGATTATAGTTTTGTTATTACTGGTTTAAGTATTGGAAGTTGTGTTTTATTGGAATGGTACTATTCAGTATATATTTAGTTTCTTGGTGATTGTCTTTAACAACTTGAATTGTTTTATAGTTTAAGAAAAATAGATATTAAAAAAATTTATTGTAATTAAACTTCAACTTCTTCAACTGCAATAACTTTTTCATCAAAACGAACAGATTTTCTTCTTTGTCTATTTTCATCATAATCATTTGGAATTTCTAATTCAAATTCTTGTCCATTTTGAGAATCTAACATTTTTTTAATATCAGATTTATTTTCTTGTTTACCATTACTATTAATACTTGAATTTGATTTACGTCTTTCTTTAATTTTTGCATCATCTTTACATCTTGAACAATTACAATTAAATCCCCAATTAATTCTTAATTCACGTTGTCTTTGATTTAAATCATGTTGTGGATTAACATATGAAGTTAATAATTCTTCATTTGATTGAATATCACGTTTGGCAAAAATTTTAATTCCATCAATTTTTTTATCACCAAATTCAACTCTAACATTTGGTAAACAATTATGATTTAAATGACTTTGAATTAAATAAATACATCCATCAATATTATTAATATTATATGCACCAAGCATATTCATAAAAATTTCATAAGAAATTTGATTTTGTGGGAAACATTCATTAAATAAATTAAAACCTTCTTTCCATAATTGTTCTTGTTGTTCTTGAATAAATAATGCACCTGATTCAACTCCTCCACCTAATGAAGATGATGAAGAATCTAATGCTTTATATCTAATATCTTGACGAACTGTTGCTAATGCATTAAATTGTTTTTGTAATAATCCAGATTTATCAGTAATACAAGAAGCATGAATTAAACCAATTGCATAAGCTGCATTCCATTTGTTATCATAACAAAATTTAATATATTTTAACCATTTTGATGATAAAATTTTTTTTTTAGTTTTTAAACCACCTTCAACATAAACATTATGTTTTAAAGTTGAATGTAATTTATCCATTTTTTTACAATTTAAAGAACACCAAACATCTGAACAAACATTACAATCTAATCCTCTTTGAACCATTCTTGCATTATTTTTTAATAATGATCCACAATAAGTACAAGCTTTTGAATTATTAACTAAATTTAAATGATCTAAAGGTGGAACAAAAAATAAAGCTTTTTTTTCTTCCCAAATTAATTCACCTTCATTTAAACGTGTTGATGCATATATGGCTTTACCTCTATTTTTAGTAAATTGTATTCTAATTTTTTGAGGAATTGATAATTCTGGGGTTTCTGTTGATTTAATTTCATTAGCATAATAAAATTTAGTTGATGATGATAATAAATTAAAAGATTTCAGCACAGTTTTCATTCTTTTTTCACTTAAAGACCAATTTGGATTTCTTTGTTTAATTAAAGTATGTAATTTAGAAATACCTAAATCTTCAGTATCTGGATCTTCTTTCCATACTTTAATTACATCATCAACAATTTGACGTTCATGTGGAACAATAGGTTCATTAGAATCTTCACTGGGCGTATCAGGTTTATCGTTGATATTCAAAATCTCAATCTTCGGTACAGTCATTATATCTTTAGGTCTTGTGATGTGTTAATATTTAAATCTTTATTTAATGGAAAATTTTATTGAAAAACTCCGAATCTTAGTCTCTTGTTAGTCTCTAAAAGAGGGACTGGAAGTGGACTGGAAAGACTTACAGACTTACAGACTTATTGATGAAAGAATAAATTTTGTTTTATAAAATGAAGAACTTTTATTGTTTTTTGATCTGGTTACTTTAATTAGAAGTTATTATCTATATAGTATTTATTATACTTTTGTTCAAATTTCCATACTTCTTGATACTAAAATGTTGCATTGATTATGCAATAGTATGTAACATCATACATGATAGAAAATAATACTAATTAATCATGAGTTTAAATTTATTGTTTATCAGTTAGTAATACTACTGTAATTAGTTATTATTGTGAAAAGTACTATTTCTGAGAAATTTTATTCTATTTCTCTTCCAAATTCTCATGTGAGATCTTTTCAAGATTGAGATGTTAATCATAGATTAAATATAAAAGCGAGTTTCTTCCAAATATTTTAATCTTTTTTTAACATTTACAATATATATTAACATATAATTATTACCTTGATGTCTGCATTAAATGTTTTGACTAATGAAGTATCACTCTTTGGTGTTAAAACTACAGAATTAGAACATCAACCGAGTACTACATTATTCACCTCTGAGAGTAAAAACTTGATTCTCAAGAAATATAATTTGAAAGATTTGGGTTATATGACAAAAAAAGATAAGAATGATAATCAAGAAATCAAAGAAAAAAATCAAGTTGAAGATGTTGCTTATGAATCATTTCCATCTTTTAATGTTCCATATGAAGAACCTGACACAAAACAAGTTACTATACATAGAGTTGATTCAACAACTATTAAATCTGAACCAGAAATTATTTATGATGAGGTTCCAATTATTAGTGAAACATTATATAAAATTTATGTTGCAATGAAAACTCCAATACCAAAACCAAAAAGAAATTATCAAGATAAAAGAGAAATTCCACCAATTTTTTTATGTTTTGAAACTTCAGCATCTTCATATCAACGTCAATTTGGAATGGATGAAATTGTTCGTATTTTAAATTCTTATAATAATACAAATAATACTGCAACTTATTATACTAAAAATACACTTTTTTATTCAAATGGTCCATTTTTACAATATAAAGTTTGGGGTATTAATAGAAGAGGTATGCATTTCATGGGACATGAACGTCGTATGGAATATTTAGTTAATCAAAAAAATTATTTCAATAATAAACGTTATGTTGGTACTACATTTAATTTGGAATTAGTTGAATCACCAATTTATCCAATTGCAAAAAATATTCATGCAATTAGATTAGAATTTGATGCTTATTGGGGGAATTCATTATCAAATATTCAAATTATTGAAAAAATTACTGGAATTTCTAATTCAAATTTTGAAATTGTTTTAGATAGATATACTCAAAGAGTTTGTTTTATGAAACGTGGATTTGAAAATATGAGAGAATATATTGATGCAGTTATTTATACTGAAGTTAATATTGAAAAAATTATTGAAAAGCAAAAAATTATATCAAATGAAACTAATGAAAAACTTTGGCTTCTTGATGATTATATTAAAGATTTAGTTATAGATAGATTGAATTCTTACCGTTTACATGAAGACAAATATAATGAATACCCAGATAAACATCCTAGACGTTGAATAAAAATGCATTGAACATGAACATGAACATGAAATTGTTCAATATTGAAATTGATTGTGATTTGTCTTTAAACTAAATTTCTATTTAACTCAATTTCTTGTTTTGTATATTTTTATACAATTATTAATTTATATATAAATTTTCAACCTGCAGAAAAACGGAATATTAATAATAAACACGGATTAATAATTATAATTCAATAACACAACAACTTGCTTTTATTTTATTAGCTAATTTATCATATTATTATGTCTTCTGCTTTAATTGTTGGTTCCACTGGTTTAGTTGGTGGTTATTTTCTTAAACATTCGGGAGAATATTTTAAAAATGTCACATCTTTAACCAGAAGAGATATTACTGATCATTCAATTAATGAGAATGCTACATATATAATCAAGCCATCTGAAGAATGGGTTAGTACCATTGGGTCCTTTGATAGTTCTAATGTTCCAGATACATTTATTTCAAGTTTAGGTACTACTAAAGGTAAAGCTGGTGGTTTAGAAAATCAATATAAAATTGATCATGATTTAAATTTGGATTTAGCTAAAGCTGCTAAAGAAAAAGGTGTTAAGAATTATGTCTTAGTTTCTTCAGTAGGTGCTTCATCAGGTTCAAGATTTCCATATTTAAAAATGAAAGGAGAATTAGAAGATGAAGTTTTAAAACTTGGTTTTGAAAAAACTGTTATTTTAAAACCAGGTGTTTTAGTTGGTAAAAGAGAAGGTTATCATGGGCTTGGTAATGAATTAGCTTCAAAATTTCTTGGATGGACTGTTAATACACCATTGGCAAAGTATACTGGTGCTGCTGTTAAAGCTGAAGACGTTGCTTTAGCTGGGTTAAAGACTGTTACAACCACTACTGAGAAGGTTGTTATTTTAAGTGGTGCTGAGGTTAATGAAGCTGCAGCAAAAGCTTGATGGATATGTATATACAATGTTATAATAAATAAATACATCATCCCAAGGGATTCGAACCAAAGTTTAGTTTTAACGTCTCGGCCGAGTGTGAAAAAAGAAATAAACATTGTCAATTGGACATAAACTTTTAACTTGATTTGACAACAAAAAATAACTAATTATTTTTTTTTATTAATAACAACAACTTGAGAATTTAATTTAATTTAAATTATTCATCAAGTTATACGTTTTGGATCTTTTTAAATTTTAGTTCAATTTGTTTGTTGTTGTTTTTTTTCTTTTCTTTGGATCATATAATAAGCCATAATAACAATCATGTTAATGACAAAGCGTTTACAGAGGTTAGTGATATTGTTGTTAGGTGTTATTGCTATTGTTTATATTACCACATTTTCTTCTAAAATTTCTGGTGGGAAACATTTACAAGAATTGAAAACTTATGCTCAATCAAAATATTATTCATTATCAGGATATGATTGGATTTTTTCTAAAATTAATTTAAATAATCCAAATGTTGAACCTTTAACTGAATATTATGGTGAAAAGGCTAAAGAAAAATTTGCTACTGATAATGATTTTATTTTTTCAAAAAATTATTTATCAAGTTTATTAAAATTTCCAGAATCAGATTTTATGAAATTGAAAAAAGCTCACAAGACATATCTTGAAGATTTAAAACAAGATAAATCTCCATATTTTGGATCTGCTAAAATTGAACCTAAAGGTTCTGGTATTGTTTTTGTTGGAGGTGGTAAATTTTCTTGGTTAGCATTAATTGGTATTGAACAATTAAGATTAATTGGTTGTGAATTACCAATTGAAGTTTTTATTGGTTCAACAGAAGAATATGAAGAAGAATATTGTAATGTTATTTTACCTAAATATAATGCAAGTTGTTCAATTTTAAAAGAAGAAATTGGTGATGTTTCCAAAAAATTAGATGCAAAAATTTCTGGTTATCAATATAAATCTTTTGCACTTTTAATTTCTAAATTTGAAAAAATTTTATTTTTAGATGCTGATAATGTTCCATTAAGAGATCCAACTCCATTAATGAATTCTAAAGTTTTCAATGAACATGGTTTAGTTATTTGGCCTGATTATTGGGCAAGAACTACTCATCCAAAATATTATGATATTGCTGGATTAAATGTTACTGAAAAAATTGTTCGTGGTCCATATGCTAAATCTACATCAGAAGAATTATCTAAATTAGATTTAGATGCTGATGTTATGTATCATGATTTTGAAAATACTTTACCAAATCCATCAAGTGAAAGTGGTATGATTTTAGTTAATAAAAAAACTCATTCAAAAACTTTAGAATTAGCTTTATATTATAATGTTTTTGGTCCAAAATTATATTATACTTTATTTTCTCAAGGTTCTGCAGGTGAAGGTGATAAAGAAACTTTTATTGCAGCAGCTACAGTTTTAGGTGAAAAATATTATCAAGTTCAAGAACCATTTAGATTTATTGGATATCATTATAAAGGAGAATATAATAGTAAGTGTCTTGGTCAATTTGATGCAATTGTTGATTATGAAAATTATTTAAAAGGTACACATTTAAGTGAAAATAATGCATTAGTAAAATCAGAAAATTATAAACAACCACAAGTTTATTTTATGCATTTAAGTTATCCAAAGATGATTCCATTCCAATTATTACATGATAAAGAAATCATTGTAGACAATGGTGAACATATTAGAATGTATGGTGGTATTACTAATGAAATTGGTTATGATTTTGAATTAAAACTTTTCCAAATTGTAACTGGTGCATTATGTAAAGATTATAAAGGTTATACACCAGCTAAAGAAAGATTAGTTGGATTGAAATTAAAAGAATATTGGGGTCAAGATCCATCAACTTTTTGTCCTCAATTAATTTCACATGTTGAATTTTTAGAAAAAAATCCTGAAAAATAATTGAATTGTATAATAATAATATCCATTAATAGTCACATTATAGAGTTAAAACTATATATTAAATCAAAGTTTTTTTAAATTTAGCCCAAGCATTTGAAAATCCAATTATTGCAAAAGCAGAACTATTTAAAACTCCAGTAGTAGTAGCCCAATGATAACTTAAAATCAAATCAGTCCATGCAATATATGAAATTTTTTGATTTTTTTGTAAATTTTTTAAAATATCTAAAATATTTCCAAAACACCAAATACGACAAGAATAAACATAATACCAATCTGAACATGATAAACCTTCTGGATGTTTTTTTTCATTTGGTAATAAAAAAAATTTAAAATCTTTTGGAATAAAATCATGAGATAATGTAAATCCTAAATTTTCATATAATTGATATGAACCCCATAATAAAAATGAAATAAAAGTTTCAAAATTTGATTTAGAACTAGTTGCAATTTTTAATTTTGATAAAGTATTATAATTTGTTAAAAAATCAATAATATATGGTAATAAACCAAATATATTTGAAGCTAATCTAATATCAACAATATAACTATAAATTGATCTTAATCTTGTTGCTAATTCTTGTTGTTTTTCTGATAATGTGGTTAATATTGGTGAATGTTTTGTTAATTTCAACGTATATAATAATTTTGATACCAAATATTTTAATTTTGGCCAATTTTTAACAATTTCTGATAATAAAACAGCAGAATATGATATTAATCCAAGTGTTGTATCTTTATTTTTTGTAATATAATTGTTTATTTTATTAAATTTTTCTGGGGAAATTACCCCTTGAGCAACTTTAGTGATTGATTGTAAAGTTGTTGGTAATTGAGGAATTGAATTAATTCTTGACATTGTTTTATATCTTATTTTAACGATTATTATTAATTTAAAGTTATTTTTTACAATTTATTAAAAGTTTATAAACTTTTCAATTTAACGGATTAAGCGCACAACCGACCATTTTCGGACAGAATGAAATTAATTAAATTTTGAATATTAAAAAATTATAAAATTATTAATTTATTAATTTATTGATTATCTTTTATTATTTATTATTGTTTATTATTATGTATTATTGATTTATTATTTATTTATTTATTTCTTTTTTCTTGATTATTTTAATATTGAATTACAGTGCATAGAACTACTTATCTACACCATTTTAATTTTAAAAGAATAACTTCCAAAAATCAAAAAGGTTTAATATACAAAAGTGCATATATCCTCATATTTTGTTTATTCATTAACTCTCTTACATAAAATAGTATACTTAAAATCTTATTAAAACTTACATATTCACCAAGTTTATTTAGCCTTGCTTTTGAATAGCCTACCAATAATGAACAATTCAAGTCAAGTACTATAATGTGTGTGCCAATATTATTACTCAACCCGTGGTCAACATTACGAAATTTCTAGCGGGCGTCAATTTCCTTAAATTGTTACTCAATTTCAATCTCTTATATTCTAATTAGTAAATGTATATTTTCCCCTGGAATTAATATATTGTCTTAAAAATATACTTTATAGATAAATTTAAGGTTTGTACTAGTGTTGAGGTACAAAGATTAAGTTATTATCAGTTTGAACCATAATTAATAATTGTACCGTATTAATTCTTTACCATTACAAATTAACAACACCTGATGTCTGTTAAATTAAGGGATATATGGTTGATGTATTATGCAAAAGAACAAACTTCTGGAATATGGAACTTACAGAAAAATACAGGGAAGTTGTAAATTGTTGTTCACAATAATGATATTTAGAAGCCTCATATGCTAGTCAAATGCACTGCAATAAGCAATGGCTTCAATCATAAAAATGTTGTTTAAAACTACAACCAACATAGTTATGGATTATTTTATTAACCTAGTAATGGTCCCCCGCATATGCATGTGTTATGCACGAGAATCTAGTGTTCCAAATATTTGGGATTTTGACCGGTGGCTTAAGAAATAAGGTTTAACTGTGTCAGATCAAATTACTCCACAAAAAAATATTTACAGTTATCTCATACCAAGTTAATAATATTTTGATAGTGGTAACAATCTTTCTTAATGTTTATTGTTTATACAATTCAATAATTCAAAACTATTATCGGAATAAAATTAGTGTTTTTCTTTGATTCAATTATGTAAACCTGCGTGTTATTTAAAATTATAACGAGATTCTCTAGTTATTGACAACTCATCATGTGCATGATGATATGTCGGTAATTCCTCAATCAATCTTGTTTATTAAGCACGTCTTCAATTTCTGCCTTAGGTGATGCATTTAATCATAGACAACTTATTATTCTTTAAATGTCTGACTTTTTAAAGACAACCGATTATTTTGAAAAATTCTTACATATACATGCATGCAGGGCCTAATAGTATTCATACACATAACTGGGTTTAAATTTAAAGATTCCAGATTTATAAAGGTTTGCATGGTTAAGATGTTGTGATATTACTTAAAACAATCACTTGAATTAGTCTAGAGCATTGATTTTGTAAATACTGCCAGTTACAATGTGAGATAAAATTTATAGTATTATATTTAAAAAAATTGGAGTAACTGTTCTTTATGAGCAATAATTATAACTTTACCTACCCATTATATAATTAACTTTTTCATAATTCAATTTTAATAAATTAAGTAAAGAGAATGAAACATAGTTTTTGCCACTCTTCATACGAATTACAACCCATCAACTAATTCTTTTTTCTGTTTTGATTCTTTTTGATTCATGTCGAAAGAATGAAGTTGTAACCTATATCCATAAAAAATCACAAAGTATAAGCAGACAAAATATGGGATCATATCTTTCTTTGAAGGTTTGTTTAAGATTATACTGTCCTTTTTCCTCCATGTATAACACACTTTCTAATTGATAAAACACAGGCGACAAAAAAGCCATCATCAACAACCACTTTTACCAACCTTGATAAAAGAAATATTGATTGTCAATGTAATATATAATGCAGGCTGTTTTATATCAATCTTTGAAAACTTCTTAAAGCCCATTCTTATGAGTATGTTTGATTGTTTAAATAAAGTTCAATGGAAATGAATTATAAAAACCACATATAATAATATAACAATACCCAACTTCAACAAACAACTGATATCCAAATACTCCCACTGTGAGTTAAATATTGATGATAACATAAATAAAGTCTATTTTATAAACCTGTTTCTCATACACAACCATAACATCCCTCAAATCATCATCAAGTATAAATAAGTGCACTTTCAGACATCTGAAAAGAACAACAAAAAATCTTGAAGAGATTTCAAGAAAAACAAATATCTTAAATAGAACAATAGTCTTAAACAATGTAGTTTATTATCTTTGATATGTGGAGATTATTTTGAAATACATGAAGTCACCCATTTTAAATATAGAGAAGCATAATCTCAAAGCTAAACACACATACACATTAAAAGAACCTGAATGATTGCTTTATAAAAAACCAATACCAGAGGCAATTATTGTTGAACTTCCCATCCTTTCCTTTAGTATTAAATGACGTGTGTGTGTGGTTATTTCAAACTCTGATATCAATGAAATAAATCAATAAAAATCACAAAACCGATTGTTCAAATTAGCACTTAAAGGGGAAAAAACCCCAAATTTTAACACAAACTATGTTTTTGTGTAAACTAGTTATTAGTTATGTCTTTGTTGAATTTATTATTCTATGCTTGAACTTTAGTGAAATAAAATCTTGTAAACTTCAATAAAAATAATAAAAAGATCGTCAAAAACTGGTAGACTCTATGAATGGCAATTATTCATGAAAATGATGTTGTTTCTTTTTTTTTTGTAACTGTTGTTCAATGATCCAATAATCTTAATAATAAATAATTTGAAATTATGAAAATCAATAACGATGAATGAACAAGAAGAAAAATGAATGACAAAAACAAAAATGGTAGCAAGTGTTGTATATAAAGTGCTTAAGTTTCCTTCATATCTTTTCTAATGACTGATAATTAACAATTTCAAACTTGAATATCAAAATTGAAACATGTAGATATTGAAGGCAAATAAGCAATAAAGAACAAACAGATGAGATGACTGTATGCCCGTGGTTGATATTAATATTAATGAGTTATTTATATCTCAACAAAGTCTTCATGTGGTTGTGAAACTGTGTTCAAAACTTTTTTTTAAACATTTCAAGATGAGTAATAAAGACAGAAAAACCAATAGTATGAAATATCTTTAGGTTTTAAGGCATATGAACATGTTAGCATAATCCCCATAAATAACATCTCAATCATAATCACATCAATCAAAAAATGTAGAAGCCATGTCTAGTAGAAATTTTTTTTTTTTCAACGGCATTTAACATCACTAGTAGCACCGATTTTTAAAAAAAATTGGGAAACAGCATTAATACAATATTAAACAGAAATAAAAAATGATTCTATAGTGTTCTAGAATCTATTGTGATGTAGTTCAGCAAACTTTCTTTGAAGCCCTACATCTTTTGTTGAACTCGGCTTTGGCAACTTCTATAAATTTCCATCACTTTGAACTTCGGACATCTCTTTAATATCAGCGTCTGTCAACAATGCAGCACTTTGAAAAATCAAGAATCCAAACGATCCAAAATACAATCTTTAGTATAACACAAATCATGATTTAAAACACAGCCATAAGTATAAATATTTTTAGAACATTGTAGAAATTTTCTTGAATTTTCTAGAATTTTCTTTTCTAAAGGGAATACAGTCTCATCAATATTTTCTTAAACCAATTCATATGTCCATTTTTGGTACTTAGCATCATACTATTACCGCTTCCTGAACTTCCATCAAGATTATTCAATAAGGAAACCCGCACAACATTAGGAATTTGAAGAAATATTCCTCTAAGCCTGAACTTTGGTAGTCAAATACACGAATATAATAACACTGTCCCACAACCTTCAATATTGTAATTCTTCAACAGCAAAAGAAGCAGGTAGTTCTTCCCAAACGTTTCCGACCAAGAAGGCTGCATAAACAGAGTTTCCCGCTGTCTGTAGCACTGTGACGTAAATTTAATACTGTCTCCATAGGACTGGACCAACCATTTAGTCAACTTGAGCATATAGTGGAAATCATAAATCATTGATTTGTGATATACGTATCAAAAACGTTCAAATACCTAATTATGCTTCTCATATTCAACTAGAGTCAACTGCCGCTAAATCTTGGTCCTAATGACCACATCTGGGTATAACAACTATGCACAAAAACCATGTACATAACAGCAACAGAAAAACACTGACAACACACCAACTAGCAACCAAATTTCTCTCTAGTGTACCCAGATTGGTATAAGCTTCAAAGTTGAAGTTGACCCATCATTAACCGTAAGTCACCAAAAATAAAACTGCAAGAGGATGCAACCATAACGTGCACATACATTGAAGATTTTCATTTATATAGTGTAAAATTATGTCTCAAACAGCCAGTAATCAATATCCAGCCTAATCAAAAACTTGTCTTAATTTAAACCAGAAAAGTATCACCGCCCATAAAATAATAATAATAATATTAAGCACATCAATGAAAAATGACGCATCAAACCACCAGCCAACAAATACCCTGTTACACGAATAGCCGTAACTTCTAGTCATCATGTGGGCAACATGCATCTTTAATTTTACTTTCAAAGACGAAACCCTCCAGTTCTCGGCTTTCAGAATATAAACTTATAATAAGTTGAAATATATTCTCCTTTTTTCTGGCTTCATATGTTATCATGTAAAACATTAACATATCATTGGTAATACTCTTAAAAAATGTAAAATTCCAATAAGCGTTTTGATATCATATCAAATAACTAAATATGATCTTCACCAAATGTTAACAAAATGATATTAATGTATTTCATAGTGAAAATCACATCTGCCTTAACAATTGAAGGATTTGCAAACATCTAGATTCTTTATCCGTAATTATAGATACGAAAATATGTATCCAGTCTACATACATGCACTAATAAACAACAACATCAACTCAGTAGTCTTAACACCACTGTAAATAGTAGCATGCACTTATAATACAAAAAAAATATTCATTCTTCAAAAGCATTGGCATTATTGGGTGCTTGGCTGCAAATTTTTTCATCATTATTTCTTAAGATAAAAATCACAAAATATAATCCTAATCCCAGACAAGAGTAAAAAGTCCAAACCTGCACAAATACCTGTACTAATAATAACAAACACTATCTTTTAGAACTCAAACTTGATATAAAGTTGAATTCTTCTGTACAATTGTACAGCTTGTGATCTACCGCATACTTTAAAACTATACTTGCATGCAAAATAATATTAAAATAGTCAAACAGCGCACAGTATAAACAGCGGCATTTGCTTCTAGGCTCTTATTCACTAAGTAGAGCCACGTCATCAAGCATTACCTAACCGTTTGATATCATGGACAGAAAACAAACCAAGCATCACCAGTGTCATTAGCATTAAATGAAAAAAGAAAAACCTGAATCTGAATGTAAGTTTAGCATCATTATACAGTTTAGACGGTGCATTTGTTAGTTGACACAATATGAAGACATCTAAATGGTCCCATAGACTGTGCAAGATTTATCTGTAAAAGCTTCAACTTCATGTATGAACATGTTTGATAGTACAGGAAGATTTTTTTTTTTAACCACACTTACAGCCTTTCTGTAGAAGATCTGGAGCATTGCAATTGTACATGTGGTTATATTAAACCTTCTAGAAACAAAAACCGGTCGTTAAAATGATCTGATTGTATTGTCAAAGCTTTGGAAAGTCATTCATCATAGTTTAATTCTTTAAAGTTCTTAGAATTTTAAGATTGAAAACCCTCTTGGTATGCGCACTCCATCAACAATTTTTTATGCAGCTGAAAAACACGATTTGCTGCAATCTCAAGATACAATGCAAACTTGAAAAAAAAAAAAATTTATAGATGATGTATAAATTTAATACTTACATTTTGTTTGAATAAAAATAACTTCAGGTGATAATAATATATAAAATTCAAAAAATAATATGCCCCCTGCCAGAATTGAACTAGCGACCTTTGCATTACAAGTGCAACGCTCTACCACTAAGCTAAGGAGGCATCTAGTTATTTTTCCGTTCATTTTTTACACCTGGATCATACATTCAATGTGTGTCTCAACCAGGTCGGTTCTTCAAGCTTTTTTTTTTCTTTCTAAAAAAAGCATTTTGGTGTACTGCATTGTACATATGTTCCTTTCAGCTTGTCATTATTCTGCACATTGTTTTGCATAATAAAGAAACTTTAATTTTGTAGCATCAAATAATAGGTGATTGTACCTGCAAGCTTTAGAATCTAGAATCTTGACCATTAAATAAAATAGATAGCAACTTGCCATATCTTTTTACATCAAAATAAACAATCATTTTAATGTTGGGGTATACCTACATTGTTAAAAAAGTAAAGTTGTAGTTACGTGCTGTTGTTCAAACTGATTCTGTATGTATGCCCTTAAAAAACATCAACAGCGGAAGGTTTATGATACTCTAGGAGTAGCCGCAGTTCTTGTTTTTCTAATGTTACATTATCCATAATATAATAAATGTAATAAACGTCTTTGCTTTATTTAGGTTTATTGTGTAACTGAGAATTAGTTTGCAAGGCTGATTGATCTGCACCATAATTGAACCACACGGGATAACTCCACTAAGAAAAATTAGAGTTTAAAGTTTAGCATGATTAAATTAATACGCATGCACTATTGAAACACTAGAATTATCAGGCTGCTTTATGGTTAATCAAATCAACTAGTTTACCTCAAATAGTGAACGGGTAGTAGCTATAACAATGGTTCCAGAAATGGAGCGTTGTTTGAGTTGACTCTATTCGGTTCTGGAACAACTACAGAGGGCCTATTGTTTTGGTATTGCAGATCTACGTTAATTAAAAAAAACAAAGCCATGACACACACTAGATGCAGATTGTTAATCTACTAGGGAGGAGGTCAATATGGCACCATAATTTACTATACTTCTATTCAAGAAGAGTAACCACTAAGTTTAAGAATCAAGTTTTTGTGACGGATAAGGAATGTCTGATTTTTTGTTGGTCCTTGCAGACTATTTCCCTGTTTGTTTTTATCATGTTTTATAGACATTTTTTTCTTTTAAGAGTTTATAAGAAATATTTTTGAATTGCAATTGACCATTCCGCAAAAAGTTCCAAAAGAAGTATCACATTTAGTTAATGATTTAGTAGGGAACAATCATGTACTAAATGTCTTTTTTCGGTAAAATGAAATGCAAATGATGGTTTTGATGGGCATGCTCTGGAAATTTTCGGCCTAATGTTTACATTTAAAGATAAAACATTCGGAAAGAGCCTTAAAATTTAATTGAGTTTGAAAAACAAAATATTAAATAAACAGTACCAAATATACATAAAATAACCTTTTTATTTCTATTATTTTTAAAGCTCTAATCTATTTTAGTAGTTTTTTACGACAGGCTTCGCGACTTGCGCAGTACCTCGGTTCTTTCTTTTTAAGTTTTTTAGGACAGGTGTGTTACAATAGTAACCATGAGATTTTTATGCATTTTACATGTACCCTCGTAATGCAAGGCTAAGTAGTGTTTGAATCAATATCAGCTCATGATTTTTAACTTTTTAAATGTTAACAATTAGGACAATAAAGCATTTAATGGGTCACAACCAGGTACTTTTAGGTAATTCTAGGTACCAACACGTAATTAAAGAGAATGTTCCCATCTTGGTTTTAATTTTAATTCTCACATTATTTTTCTAAATACGTAGGTACACATCATCTATCTAATTGAGTTATATAACCATTGGAATTTTTAAGTAATTAACAGTTAAGAGCCAATTAAATATACTATACAATTGGTGGATTGAAATGTAAATCAACAATTTAAATAAATAAATGAAAAAAAATTGGTTTTGATTTTGTATGGATTATCCCTAAAACACACTCACATAATGATACATCAGAGTTTATCATCTTCAATATATAGCTGGTTCTGCTTCGGTATTACTTAATTGATCCACTTCAACCGATATAATAATACGAGTTGTAAAGCATGAGTATAGAGAATTTAACAACATATTTATGAAGGGGGTAATAAATAATAAAGTCACTGTCTGTGTAAAGATTAATAGTTGTTAATAATAATCCACTTGGTTTACATCTTTTTGATTCTAATAGATAAAAAAAAGTTATAGTGAATGCATTAAAGTCCATCTTTTGGTGCCTCACTCGCTTGAAAATCCTTAAACAATGATGCATGTGAACTATCTTTGAATATTTTAACTTTTTATCAATTTTTAATGTCTGATACAATATAGACTGAGAATCAATTTTCTGCAAATACATAAAAAAGAATGCTCATTTTATACCTATGTAATTTTGACACATGCACATACTTCTTTTTTATGCAATCAAATAAAATAACTGTCTAATTACAATGAACAAATTTTTAGAAAACATCGACACTCTACGGCATCTAACAATAAATTAGTTTAATTGTCTGACTGAAAATGGGCCCTGATTATCCAAAAGAGGCAATAATTTAATTATGAATCATAAACCCCTAATTATTAATATTAGATTCCAGTTAATATTATAATGGCTATAGTTGATATATAGGTCAGTAAATATTCATACAAGTTCTATATGACAATATTATAGTACTACATTAAATAATTCCAAATTATATATATAATCAGCTCAACTTCTCTTTTTAACATGCAGAATGTCACTAAAGGTTATAAATATTATTATTGTTTGAATTATACATCATGAATTGATTGTAAGATTGGAGTTGATAAAGAAAATTTTTCATAAGTTAATTTAACACTACATCCTTTGATTATCAAATTTGATTCACATTAGGAAATGTACAACCATGTACAGGAAATTGAATATCAAATTTCAAAACACATCAAAGACTATTAAATGTCTACAAACAGTCTTGGAAACTTTTTTTATGGGGTGTGTTTGCAGTCATGTCTGTGGAAATGTTATGTTACTAACTGTCTTGTCTATCCGCTTTAGATTTGAGTGAGATGTTATAATACATTCAGTTATCTGAAAACTTCTAATAATAGCGAGTCTGAGATGATGTAAGTTTAAACCGTTCAAATACACTATATTAACCTCAATTACTTCACACCTATGAAATTGGACAAATTGAAAGGATATACTACTCAATTACTAAAGATTGAGGATTGCTCAATTAAATTACAAAAAACGTTAACCAAATTTCTTTAGTTGCTGTGTAAGTTTTTCCAGGCATAAAACGTTCACTAGTGATTTTATTAGCGTATCAACCCGGGATACAATAAAATCATTGCTTTGAAAAAACTTCTAATAATCTTTCTTTATAGTTTTTTATATGGGATGCAGGTCAACAATTTAAAATGAAATTTCAATGTAATTTTGGTGATGATACATTATTAGCATTTAGTTTTGGCTACTAGTTTTCTTTCATCATGTATTTCTAGCATAAACCATTAATTCTTGCTACTGGCACTAAAACAATCTAAGCAAATACAACGGTTGTCAAAATGAAAAAATTAAAGAGACCAAGAAAAATATCTAAGCTGGGTCGGCTAAACTACTTGTTTTTAATAATTGCAACTCCTCAATTTCACAGTTTAAATATTTAACATCAAGGTTTAAACAGGGGTCTTTAACATTCATATTAATGAAGCCACGTTTAAGATTACTATTCCACATCTTTTAGATCTAACGGTTAAATTAATTTTGGTTGCTATAATCATTACCAAAATATATATATTCAATTTTTTCAATGTTATTTAATTCAACTCATACATACTTTATGCATGCTGGCTGTTGAATGCTGGAAAAATAACCTTCGAGAAGGTTTTGAAAGTTTAAATTAATTTCTCTTTTAGCAACTAATTTGATATAAAAATTAGACGAGAAATAAACCTGAATAATTTTAACACAACCCTTAAAAATGATTTAATCAAGTTGAGATAAATACATATAACAGTTGTTTGATTAGTGGTAGAATTTGTTTAAAGCTCCAAATTTGTTAAAAATGTTATAGACAATAAATAGAACTTTAAAAAGAAAGTAATTGTATACTCTAAAAAAAAATAGCACACATGTATCAATCTCTTGGTTATCAAAAATATGTGTTGGTAATTGGTATTATTGATAAACAGTACTAAACATTTATAACCAAGGTATCATCATCGTAAATGATTTCCGCCGGATCTTAATGAAGTTGGTGAATTTCATATGCGAGCAAGTGGAAATTTTATTTTTGCCTATAATAAATTTAAATCTGTGGGTTTGGTACTAAATAATTCTCGATGCTAAGGCTCTGTCACAGTGTTGTGTTTAATTTCCATTTCCTATTAGTTTCTTTAAAGAACGTAAAAGACTGTTTTAGCATTGTTTAAAGAGTACTTACTGCTCATTAACTGATATTTCTGGATATGTGAAGAGAAGCAGCGTTGATGAGTATTCGCTATTGTTATTGTTATTGTTAGAGCTTAGTACATCTCATGCAGGCAGCTAAAACTAGTTTCCGTGACCCAGCATCGGCATCTTAACAGCCACCTGCCGTTGCCTGCCGCTCTCTGCCTCAATGTGCACCAGATGCTTTACCGTATATGTGACTTGTAGTAAATTGAATACATATAGGAAAAAACAAATCGAAGTTTGCACCAAAGTTCAGATTATCTCAAGTAAGAATTTCACATCAACATTAGATTGACAGTAAATGATTTACATTTATATTGAACTGGGCACTGCTAATGTCAGAATGGAGAAGTCGGATGTAGAATTTGGCTCAGCCATTGAACGTTTGATGATGGAATCCATTCAAATTCAGAACATCCAGTGCTTCCAGAGACAGGCGGAAGTATCCAACGATTGAAACAACCTTTTCACAGATACAAGACATCAATCTTTAGTAGTTGGTAGACAATCAACATCACTGATTATGATCTACCCTTCGGAGGTTTTATGTCAAATAAACAATATGAATCCGTGAAAACATAACCAATAGTCCCTGTATATTTTCATCAATTACCTGTATACAATTTCAAAAGGAATATATGCTTATCCGCTATTATGTCAGGAAATTTCAATAACATAGCGTCTAAGTAATTTGATGTATTTCTGTACATGTTGCACCTACATGTTACAGCAGTTTTTCCAATTTTTTCTTTAAAATGTTCCAGTTAACATTGGTAAGACATGTGATGTCTTAATGTCCTTCACAAAGAAACAGCCAAGTCATTATGGAACCAAAAGTTAAATTTTTTTAATACTGTGTAATCTTTTAACTATGTGGGTTATTAATCCCCTTAAAGAGATGGGGTCTGAATGAGATGTCTAATGACATACTACTCAAATTCTGCAAAAATAAGATCATATAGGAAATGTAGTCATAAACCAAATAAATCACACTGATTTGGGTGGTATGTTACTAAGAAAAGATAATAAATATCATATGTATCCTCTGGTTTGTATTTCCAAAAGGAACTGGAAAGAAATATATTAATGCTTTAACACGTTCACGAATCAAACTGTTAAGTTTCTCTCAGTTACATCATGCTTGATCTTAAAGAGTATGGTGCCTATCAGGCACCATGATACATCGAGAGGCTCAAACGCTCTTACTGTAGAATATCATGATACTCAGTTTCTCTTGATGGTGAGCAACTGGACCTGGTGGAGTGGTGCTGGTTATCCAATTTTACGGAAATCAATGATACAAACAATTGATGTAACAGAATAGTATTAAATAGTTAAGAGAGATAAAATAATAAATCAATTGATTAATTAAAAAGTATGAGTAGGTTTTAATTAGTGTTTGATAACTTAATTTACATTTGCTTCCTTCCAGAACCAAGCCTCATATCAAACAACATATATAATTCAGGTTATGTAACTAGTACTTTAAGATGAGGTACTTTATATAAAGGAACTTGGATGATTGTAAAGATGTAACTTTCAACATTTAACCCTTTCAACTTCCAACATGGCATAAATAGTATAATGATCTTTAACCTAATGAATTAATTGTTCCACAATTTTTAGAAAAACTTCAAGTTGAATTATAAAGATAACCCCCACTGAAATTTTACAGTTGTGTTTTATTATTTAAACTATGTTCGAGTATATCGGGTATATCAATAATTATTTACAAATGGGACCATTCTTTTCAATAATATTTTTTTTTTTTTTGCTCATCCCCATTGTGTTTACAGATCAATATGATAATTCTAGGTCCAGGCTTTAAAGAAATTTTTAAAAGCTGAGAAGTCCATTACTACTGCATAATAAAAATTTATTGGAACATGTCAACTTAGCAATGATTCAAATGGTGGAAATTCATGGAATAAGAAATTAGTCTCTATAAGCAGTTAGAGTGATCAGGCATGATTATTGGCCCATTGATGCGATTAACGCTTGAACCCTAAACTCAAACTTGGCACAATCCATACCATAACTAGCTTCAAAGTTTATACTTTTTCTATTTCTGTGTATATGTACATGATTTTCTTTCCTATTCTTTTCTATTCTTTTCTATTCTTTTCTATTCTTTTCTGTTCTTTTCTATTCTTTTCTTTTTCTGTGAAACTAGTTAGAACTTTCCATGTTTCACCAACTATGTACAACCTCAAACATATGTATCTTTGGTGAATTCCACTAGCGAAGGCCTTAGGTTATTCTAATGGTTTAATGCACACCCTCGGAAGTCCTTTGCATGATACATGAGGCATTGGTTTGCATATACTTTACAGTATGTGTATGTCTATGGTTGTGCATATTGCGCCAGCATGATTTTTTATGTATACATGCCTTCAACAATTCAGGTGATATGCATGCAAATGCACGATGTTTTGCTTCCAGATAAGATGTGGTAAATGGTTACACATCTACTGATTTCGTGCATGCGTAACTCTGCGAAAGGAAATGGTTTATAAATTTATATATATAGAGCAGTATCTTTTTTAGCTGTTTAAGGATTGAATTAGAACTGAATCAACCGTTAAAAAATATATCAAGTGGCTACAAGTAAAGTGTTTTCATTTAATATAATACATTCTTGCAATCCTCAATTGATATAGATAACTTAATTACATCACTAAGTTTTTTTCCCCATACGCAAACTTTTTTTAACCAACCCAAAAAAAAAAAAATTGCTGTTTAAATTGCTACAAGAATCCTCAAAATATATCAACACTACATTTTTACTACATTTTAAAAAGGGCGCTTCTATTAAAACCAACATCTTTTGATACCACAGCTTCTTTATTCCATCCATTTGCAAAACTATTGATTCACACTTTTTTGATTTGATTTCCAACATGAATTTAGAAACAGCAACCCTTCCAATTGTCAATGAAGACAATAAGAACAACTACTTCAACCTTGAGGAAATAATTTCTACATCTGGGACTCCATCTGCTTCAAATGTGGATAATTTTCTAGATTTTTCTATGTTTCCTCTACCTGAAACTAATGCTGTTGAATTTAACAATAACAACACTTTGAATAATAATAATAATAATAATAATAATAATAGCAATGCGCCTGAAATGGATCCAAATACTGCTTCTAACAATTACCAGCTAATTTATGACAATATTTACAATACCGCCCGTGCTGATATGATCAACGCTTGCTTGGGGGTTGATACAGACAACAATAATGGTGGTCAATTTCAAGATTTGAAGCAACAACAGCAGCAGCAGCAAACATCAAGTTTATCCATGAAATCAATAATTCCTGAAAATCTTGGTCCTCTTTCTGCTCCAGTTCCAGGTTTAAATGATGATGGGTATTTTTATGCTAATGGATTATCAACGCCGACTGAATCTATTAATTTGAATTCTAAATCATCCGCAAGATTTTCTACCGGTTCAAATATGAGTTTAGGTTTAGCTTCTGAAGCTGGTTCAATAACTACTATTGGTACATCAGTTGGTGATATCATTGCTGCTGGTGATGCTGTCATTGCAAATAATAACTATATGAACAACAATAATAATCAAATTTTAAACTTAAATGGTGTTGAATTTGAATCAGATGCATTTAACAAATTAGATAACTATGCATTTAATAATACTTTTTTTGATAATACCAATATTTCAACAGCTGCTACTTCTATTACCACCCCACCTGCTACTTCTTCATCTGCTTCATCTACTTCATTTTTATATTCTCCAATGCAATCTCCAAAATCCAATTTGGGTTTAACTAGTGATGTTCAAGATGCTTTAAATTTAAGAACTACAAGATCAAAAGCTCATTCTGTTACTAGTTTACCACAAGGAATTAACAATAATCTAAATAAAGTTACCAAACCAAATTCAAAAAATAAAAGATCAAGAACTATGAGTGATGTTCATGAATTAGCTAGTAAAGCATCTAGTGATTTAGGTTTTAACCCAGATGTTAAGAACATTGCTAAATGGATCCCATTAAGTAACATTGATGATGAACGTTTTAATACCGTTGTTACCATTGCTAAAAACAGAGGTTTACAACAACGTGAAGTTACTAAAATGATCAACTTGTTTAAACAAAAACATGTTTTATTAAAATTAGAAATTATTAATAAAAAAATTGGTCGTTCTTTAGATGATTATCCAGTTTTAAATAATGAAAAAGTTCCAAAATTAACTATTAGAGAAGATGATAATGGTAATATGGAAATTTTAACACATACAAGTAGTGGTTATGATGATGAACCACCAACTGAAGGTAATTTGTTATGTAATTTAAGACATATTCCAATTTTGAAAGATTTAAAAGCTTATAAAACTCATAAAGAAATGATTGAAATGGCTGGTTCTATGAAATTAGATGAAAAAGTTAAAAGACCATTAAATAAATTTATGCTTTATAGAACAGCTTTAGTTAGAGCTGCTAATGTTTTAAAGCTTGTTCATTTAATTGATGAAGATGATTATGATAAATTAAATGCTATGTTAGATGAATTAAACAAGAATCCAAATTCAAATTTATTGGATGAATTATTAGAGTACACTCCAAAATTAGATCATCATATGGCTGGTCAAGTTGTTTCTTTATTATGGAACACTGAAACAAATGAAATTCATGAAGAATTTGATGAATTGTCTGAAGTTGAAAAGGCAATTCATAATGCTGTTTATCCAAAATATAAATTTAATCCACAAAAAAAACATTCTGTTTCTAAATGATTTTAAGTGGAATTTGGTTATGATGCTATGATTTTAATGCTTGTTTTATAATTCTTGAACCGCTGGCCGGTTTGTTCTTTTTATTTGTCTACTTTTTGCTATTATATTCACACATACATTCATATATAAACAATTGATTACATTTAGTTGATGCTATGGTGATTTAAATTGGTATAAATTTATACCTCTGACGTTGCATTTTGTATCAAATCTGGTTTTCCATATATTACTTGCTGGTTTATATTACAGCTATTTTACAGTTCATAAGTACTATAGTTGGTACATGATCTTAATGAGAAATTTTTATTTGTTATTGATGACTTATACTATAATTTTCTTTTTAATTAATGGCTCCTTGATATCATATTATTAAAGTCAAGTTTTACTTTCTTTGAATAAATTGTTTAGTGTTTATCAAATGTTAACGAAATACTAGAAATTAATGTAGTTTCCCCGATTATTACTTAAATAGGCAATTTACCTAAAAGGGGTAATTTTTATTTGCGGGTAATTTTTTGCTCAAGTTTTTCGATGTTGATGAAAAATGAAAAATTTTGGAAAACAAGAAATAAAAACTGTTTAAAAAACCATTAGTTTCATTTGTTTAATTAGTTTCAATTTTTTTGAGAAAGTTTTCCTAGATTGTTTTTATATTGTTGATTACACCACAGTGTTCTTAATTAATTGTTTTAAATTCAAAGTTTGAAAATTTTTCAAATCAATCCAAACCAATATTTCATAGTTAAACTAATATTATAAAAATGTTGAAAAGTACTAGATTAATACCAGTGGTGAGAAATTCTGTTTGTTTAAATGGAAGACGTTATATTGCTAGTTCACGTCTAGTTTTACAACAACAGAAACAAACCACAATACAAGCAAAAGAAGAACAAATAAATGACCAAACCAATACACAATTGAATTCAACTTCTAATTCAACCATAGCGAATCAAAAAACCACAAAAGACGCACATATTATTGATATTGATTATTCTAGATCAGCTCCATTAGTTGCATTATCCAGTAGATTACAATTACCACAAAGTTTTGAATTGTCATTATTATCTAAATGTTTAACTTGTCCAAATGAAAAAGATCCAAATGCTAATCGTGCTTTAAAAAGTTTAGGTAGAAATTTCTTAAGATATTATACAACGGAATATTTGATTGCCAACTATCCAAGATTACCAACTACTGTATTAAATGCTGCTGTTAAATCTTATATTTCAACCCCATCTTTAAAAGATGTTGGTCAATATTCTTGGGGTATTGAAACAGATGATAAAGGTGCTTTGGATAAATATTTAGAAAATATTCCAATTGAATATAGTTTTGGTAAGTTAAGATATACACCAATTACACAACATGAAGATCATGGTGTTGTTCAAATCACCAAGACTAATTCTTTACAATTATCTCCAGATGAAGCATTTGCTGATTCTGTTAGAGCCATTGTTGGTGGATTATATATTTCTACTCAATCAGAAGAAATTGTTAAGAAATTTATTCATGATCATATTTTATCAAGAAAATTAGAAGTTGGTGATTTAATGCGTTTTGAATCTCCAGTTCGTGAATTAGCAAGATTATGTGAAAGAGAAGGTTTTGAATATCCAATTGCTAGATTAGTTTCTGAATCTGGTAGACGTACTGCTACACCAATTTTTGTTGTTGGTATTTTTAGTGGTGAACATAAACTTGGTGAAAGTTATGGTTCTTCTTTAAAAGAAGCAAAAGTTAGAGCTTCTGTTAATGCTTTAAAAAATTGGTACTTGTACAGACCTTTGAATCCAACTTTACCTAGTGATACTGATTATAAACCAACAGTTATTGATAAAGGTTCTGTTGTGATTTAAGAAGTTCAAAAAAATAAAAATTTCGATGTTATATAATTATAATAATGCATCTTGTATATATAAGAGGTATAAAATAAACTTTTTACAAAACACTTTTAAATAAATGTACATTACAATTTTAAAAAATATGTTTCATAAATTGGTAATTATATAGTGGTATAAAATTTTATCACTTATTTGGTAATATCTTGGATATCTTCATCACTTTCAATTTCTTCATATAATGGTAATTTTTCATTATTATATTCAACAACCTTGATTGGAGTATCATTTGCTTCTTCAACTAAAGCAACTTGTTGACGTTCAAAATAATTTTTTGCCATAAAACAAGCACTAACAACAAGGAAACCAAATAAAGAAATAGAACCAAAGATAAATGGGATAACAGGGTTAGATAAAATATTATCCATGGCTTGATCAAAATCAATTTCAGAAACGTCATCATATAAATCATTAAAGAATCCACCCATAGCACAACCATGACTTGAAGATGTATCAGATAAAGATTCAGTAACAGCTTCAGCTTCTTCTAAAGAATCAAATGGACCTAATAAAACACCAGCATCATTACTAGTTCCTAAACTTGGTTGTGGAACTTCCATCAACTGATCTAAATCAACGTCATGATATTCTTTAACTTGAGCAACTCCATTGCCATCAACTTTAATGATTTTAATATCCTAAATAAAAATTAATACCTTGAATTTGTTTGATCTTTTCAATGATACATACTGCTAAGATAGGCATAGAAGCAGCAACTGCTAACAAAGGTAATAAACTTGTAAACTTCATTATTGATAATTTATATTTTCTTTACAAAGAATCTTTTTTATTGTTGTTATTTAACGCCTCCCTTTTTTCTAGTGATGTGTGTTTGTTTTCTATATACGGTAATTATCCCAATTAGGAAATAAATGAAAATAAATATAAAAGTGACACAATTTTCTACAATAATTAATATTCAAATAGTATAAATTTGGTATTCATATGTGTTTAATTTGTAATCTGTGGTTTGTTTTATTTCAAAAATAAAAGATAATTATGGTGGGGTTGATGCAGTAATTATTTCATGTCAATCATAGCAGATAAAGAATAAATTGAAAAATAGGTATAACTAATTGTTTTTGTTCCCTCTGTAAACCTTTATCAAGGAAATCATTCCTCTTTTATAGCTTCCTCTTCTTCTTCTTCTTCAGCTTCATCATCCTCAGCTTCATCTTCTTCATCACTCAATGAACTTAAAGAACTTAAATCATCTTCACTTTCTTCATCCTCATCAACTTTTAATGTATTATCACTAGCAAATTTTTTAACATACTCACGTACTTGTACATCATAAGCATTTTTATTATTTAACATTAAAGTAGAAGCATCATTATTTAATGGATCAGAAGGATTTGGATATCTTAATAATTGTGGTAAAAAAGATTCAAAAATATTAAAGACATCAAACATTGGAGACCAAGTTTGATTAATTACATCAAGACAAACACTGCCAGAATTTTCATCAATATTTGGATGAAATATTTTATTTTCAAACCCAATTGATGGAGATTTATATGGATAATTATCTGGTAATTCAACATGTACTTTCCATGAACCACCTTCAAATGGAGCTATAAATAATATGGTTGTTAGTGATTGATACTAGGAGGTTATTCAAGTTTATTATTCCCTCAATCCATTGATGGCAAACCAAAAGGGTTAAAATTTAAATAACACTGAAAAATCATAAATACTCACTTTCTTTTGGACCATGAAACATAACATAAAACTCTTGCATGTTATCATTGACTAAAGCAACATCAAAATCACTCATCATTCTATGGACCTTGTTAGTTTTCATTATTCTTAATTTGATCTATATGTCATAAATCTTACAATTTCATGACATCAGTTTCAATTCTTCTTCTTGAAGGACTAAAAAAACGTTAATAAAACAACTCAATAGTATGGAATATGAATTATTACTTTGTAGCCATCTTTATTCCTTTGTATACTTGTTGGTGTCTTATTGAAAGAAAAGTATATGAAATGTTTCTGTTATCTGTCTATAAGTGATTTTTATCCTAATTAGGTGGTGTATTACATAATCAATATACACTTAATTTCTCTATTAAATTTATACAAAGTTTGATTAACGTTCTTCACGATCATTATATTCTCTTCTTCCTTTACCTTTACCTTTGAACGATTTTTTTTCCTTTTTAGATTCTTGGAATTCTTTAGTTTGTCTAATTGCTTCACCAGTTGCCTTTATAACAGTATCATGTAAACTTGCAATAGCTTCTTCATCAGGATATTCTCTTGGAATTTTCATTTCAATAACATTTTCAATTCTTAATAATAATTCTAAATCATATTGTGTAACTAAAGAAACAGATTTACCAGATCTACCAGCTCTTGCAGTTCTACCAACTCTATGAATATAAGCTTTTGAATCAGTTGGAATATCATAATTAATAACAACATCAACAGATGGAATATCTAAACCTCTTGCAGCAACATCAGTTGCAACTAAAATATTTCTATCACCAGATTTAAATTTATTTAAAGCACCTAATCTTTGAGATTGAGTTAATTGACCATGTAATGGAACTGCAGAAAATCCTAATAAACGACATAACATTGCAGTTCTTTGAGCATGAGCACAAGTTCTTGTAAATATTATAATTGATTTACCTAAAAATTCATTTAATAAATAAATTAAAAATGTATTTTTCATACCATCTCTAACAACCATTAAAGTTTGAATTAAAGTATCAACTGTACTAAATTTACTTGAAACTGCAACTCTAACTGGATCTCTTAAACTTGCTCTTTGTAATTTTTCAATTTTTGAAGTCATTGTTGCAGAAAATAAATAAGTATTTCTTTCTCTTGGTATAACTTTAAAAATTTTATCTAAAACTGGACCAAATTCTAAATCTAATAATCTATCAGCTTCATCCATAACTAAAAATTTTAAATTTCTTAAAGAAAAACCTCTTGTATTTTCTAAATGATCCATTAATCTACCAGGTGTTGCAACAATAACATGAGGTTTTCTCATTAATTCTCTTGCTTGATCCATCATATCCATTCCACCAACAATAGTTGCACATCTTAATCCCATATTTGAACCTAAAGCATCAAAAGTTTCACGAATTTGATAAGCTAATTCTCTTGTTGGTGCTAAAATACAAGCAAAATATGGAGTTTGTGCATGCCATAATGCTTGTAAGATTGGGATTGCAAAAGCCGCAGTTTTACCAGAACCAGTTTGAGCTAATCCAATTATATCACGACCTTGTAAACCATATGGTATAGCTTCAGATTGAATTGGTGTTGGTTTTGAAAAATTTAAAGCTTCACAAGCTTCTAATAATTCTGGAATTAATTTTAAATCTTTAAATGAAGTGATTTGTGATTCTTTTGATTCTATTTCTTTTGTACCTGATTTTGTTGTAGTTTTAGTTATAGTTTGTTCTGTATTAGATTCTTTAATTTCTTCTTCATCTTGTTTTTTTTGTTCTAATAAAGCCTTCTTTTTGATTTTTTCAGCTAATTGTTGAGCAGATTCAGAACTAGTTTTGTGTTTTTTAGTTTTAACAACTTTATGATTATGTGAGACTTTAACCATTTTTTAATTTATATGAATATAATACTAGTTATTATTAATTAGAGAAATTTTTTTAAACTTTATTACATGGTGTCTGGATGTCATCGGTTTGATTATATAAGAAAATAAGAAAACATAAGAAAACATAACTACAAAGATAAAGTTAAATTAAAGTGTTTGTGTGTTATATTTTAATTGTACAGCTTTTTTTTTCTAGACCCTATAGTCTTTATTATTTTTTTTATTTTTTTTTTTTTTTAAATTGGTTGAATATATTCAATTTCAACTTTAGAATCATTAGCATTTTCAAATTGAGTAATTAAAGTATCAGTATCATCTTTTGGGATTTCATTTTCTAAGAATTCTTTTGCTAATTTATTTATTAGATCAATATTTGGATCTTTATCATTTGTTAAAAATTCTTTATAATTTTGTAATTCTTTATTATCATTATCTAATTCTTGTTTTTTTTGTTGTATTAATTTTTGTAATTGTTCAATAGTTAATTTATCATCATTTAATTGTATTTTTGTAGCTGAAGCATCTAATAATTTAAAAGTTTTTAAAATATTTTCAGATTGATCAACTAAATCTAAAGATATTAAATTTTTTAACGTTATTGTATCTAATGCATCAATATTTTTAACTGGAACTATAGATGATTGTGGGATTGTCATGACTTTTTTTAATGGTTTGTGATGTTTTTTGATGTTTTTATGATGTTTTCGTGTTGATGTTTCTTTAATTCCTTTCAAATAAAACCAAAGATTAGGGTAACGGTATAAAAGAACAAGTTAAATTAAATGACTTCTAAATGTTATAGCGTTTTGTAAATCTCTTTTATAAATTTCTATTGAAGTTATTGTATCAAATGGAACAGAAACTAAACCTAATTCTCTTTTATTTAATTTTTTTTTTTTAATATCTATTGAATATTCCATAGTATTATTTATTAAAACATTTGGTTTATTATCTAATGCTAATAAAACACCCACAAGTTGACGAGAATCTTTAATTGTGATTAATAGTTCTGAACCAATAAGATCTGAAGGAAGAAGACTTTCCATATTTAATGATTTGTATTTTTATTTGTTTTGTTTGGTTTGGTTTTTGGTTTTTGGTTTTTTCGTAATTTTTTTTATGCCTAACAAATTTACTACATTTACTATAATAGTAATACAACATAATACACTACGTAATACACTACGTAATTAATACCATAGAACACATAAAGCTTATTTTGTTATCTATTTCATCTGTAGAGTTTAATTATAACCTTTCAGGGTCTTTGTAGATCTGGGCTATGAATACTAATTACTGTTTATGGAGCAATAATGGTCTATTTGGGTGCTATTTACGTACTAATTACGTGCTATTTAGGTAATTTAAAAGTTGTTTCAATTTTAGTAAATTGAGGTGCTCATTACACCACCTGATAGTCACGTCACCAGCCGTATTGGTCATGAACATGAAAGGGAAGTCAGAGAATGAATAATATGATAATACAATACATTGATTACATTATCATTACTTTTATCATTGTTATTACCATTATCATTATCATTATTATTATCATTACCATCACCATTGCTATTGCTACCACCACCATCAGCCAGCACCAGCCTTTTGTCTGTCTGCAACAAGGTGCACCCCGTGCGTGCGCGTACCATCTCCAGCATCTTTGACTTTCCCACAACAGAAAATAAAGAATTTAAGAAATGGGCCAATCCCTTGTTAATGAGGAAAAGTAACAAATTATTTAAAAGAAGGTCAGCGGTAACTTATTTCTTTAAATTTTAATTAAATTCAATCCAATTGTCATGACTAGAGATATTAAGAATCATTTGTTATTTGAAATTGCAACTGAAGTTGCAAATAGAGTTGGGGGTATTTACTCTGTTTTAAAATCAAAAGCTCCAATAACTGTTGCTGAATATAAAGAAAGATATACTTTAATAGGTCCATTAAATTATGATAGTGCCGCTGTTGAAGTTGAAGAATTAAAAATTACAGATCCTTCTTTAAAAGCTGCTTTAGATTCAATGGGTTCAAGGGGTATTAAATATTTATATGGTCGTTGGTTAATTGAAGGTGCTCCAAGAGTTTTATTATTTGATATTGGTTCTGCTTCTCATAATTTAGATGAATGGAAAACAGATTTATGGAATATTAGTGGAATTCCAACTCCAAATGGTGATATTGAAACTAATGATGCAATTTTATTAGGTTATATTGTTGCATGGTTTTTAGGTGAATTAGTTTTTCATGATCGTGAACGTGCAGTTATTGCACATTTTCATGAATGGTTAGCAGGTGTTGCTTTACCATTATGTAGAAAAAGAAGAATTGATGTTACAACAATTTTTACTACACATGCAACTTTATTAGGTCGTTATTTATGTGCAGGTTCTGTTGATTTTTATAATAATTTAGATAAATTTGATGTTGATGCAGAAGCTGGTAAAAGAGGTATTTATCATCGTTATTGTATAGAAAGATCTGCTGCTCATACTGCTGATGTTTTTACTACTGTTAGTTCAATTACTGCTTATGAAGCTGAACATTTATTAAAAAGAAAACCTGATGGTGTTTTACCAAATGGTTTAAATGTTGTTAAATTTCAAGCAGTTCATGAATTTCAAAATTTACATGCTTTAAAAAAAGAAAAAATTAATGAATTTATTAAAGGACATTTTTATGGTCATTATGATTTTGATTTAGAAAATACTTTATATTTTTTTATTGCAGGTCGTTATGAATATAGAAATAAAGGTGCTGATGTTTTTATTGAAAGTTTAGCAAGATTAAATCATAGATTAAAAGAATCAGGTTCAAAAACTACTGTTGTTGCATTTATTATTATGCCAGCTTCAACTCATTCTTATACAGTTGAAACTTTAAAAGGTCAAGCTGTAATTAAAGCTTTAGAAAATACTGTTAAAGAAGTTCAAAATTCTATTGGTCATAGATTATTAGAACATTGTTCAAGATATCAACAACATGGTCAAGAAGTTCCAACTCTTGATGAATTAATTTCTTCATCTGATCGTGTTTTATTAAAAAGACGTGTTTTTGCTTTAAAAAGAGATACTTTACCACCAATTGTTACACATAATATGAGTGATGATGCAAATGATCCAATTTTAAATCAAATTAGAAGAGTTCGTTTATTTAATAATCCAAGTGATCGTGTTAAAATTATTTTTCATCCAGAATTTTTAAATGCAAATAATCCAATTTTACCATTAGATTATGATGATTTTGTTAGAGGTTGTCATTTAGGTGTTTTCCCATCATATTATGAACCTTGGGGTTATACTCCTGCTGAATGTACTGTTATGGGTGTTCCAAGTATTACAACAAATTTATCAGGATTTGGTGGTTATATGGAAAATTTAATTGAAAATTCTTCAGATTATGGTATTTATATTGTTGATAGAAAAATGAAATCTGTTGATGAATCAATTAATCAAATGACTGATCAAATGTTTGAATTTTGTCAAAAAACAAGAAGACAACGTATTAATCAAAGAAATAGAACTGAAAGATTATCTGATTTATTAGATTGGAAACGTATGGGTTTAGAATATATTAAAGCAAGATCTTTAGCATTAAGAAGAGCTTATCCAAATTTATTTACTGAAGAATATTTAAAATCAAATGCTCATGCTTCAATGGATTTTAATTCAAAAATTAAAATTTCAAGACCTTTAAGTGCACCTGGTTCTCCAAGAGATAGAAATACAATTACTACACCTGGTGATTTAGGTACTTTACAAGATGCTCAAATTACTGATGATTATTTTCAATTACAACAAAATGGATTTGAAGAAGAAGATGCTTCTTATTATCCTTTAACTTTACGTGGTGATTCTGCTTCTGAAGAAAAATAAATTTTGAAATATACTTTAAAAAAAATAACTTGAATTAATATAAATTTTTATCTACTTTTATGTATTTTTATGTATTTTTATATTAATAAATAACTTTCATTATTTTTTCTATTAGTAAGTCTTTTATATCAAATTTTTTTTTTTTTTTGTTGATGTCACTGTCCATTTCGTGGAGTTTAATGCACATTTTACTACGTCATTAGCCGATAAGATGCGGGGCTAACTGAGACACATTTAATCACAGGATCACAAGATCTGGTCCAGATAGTTGCGTGGGTGAATATCAAAGATTAATACGTATTATATTATTATTATATTATTATATTGTTATAAAATTATTATTAAACTACATTTTTATGAAATGGGTTATTATTCCCGTTTGACCACATTTCAAAAAAATTTCCCTCACGTCGGTTGGTTGGAACAATTTTTTTTTAACTAGAATTTTTCAATGTATCGATTTAACTAGAATTTTAGTATTTTGATAAAATAATAATAATAATAATAATATTCATTAACAATAAGATATTGCGCTTTGCTTAAGATATAAACACAGCGCTTTAGCTTAAAAATAGATATAAACACAGCGCTTAGCTTAAAATACAAAATAGACGCTTTTTTTCATATTTGCATTTAAATTAAATGAAGTTTGAAGAGTATGATAAACATTTTTATATGAATGTCTTTTTAACTAACAATATAATAGATATTTAGCTGAGAATTTGGTAAGTCAAAGACATTTATTCACCTATCAATAACTAACTTATTTAGGTACCAGAATGGAAAGATAAATATTTGGATTATAAAAATGGTAAAAAAAGGATAAATAAAATTATTGATAAAACACCAACTATTAGTTCAAGAACCCATAGAAAAACTTCTATACTTTCAAAACCAAGTTTATCTACTCAAAACTTTCATTATGAACAATCATCACCAGAAACTCTTCATCATCATTCAAATATACTTCATAATCAAATAAAACAAAATTCACAAACGCTACAAGACAGTAACGCCTCACAATATAGCATAGTATCACAAGATCATGGTGAAAGAACACCACTTTTAAGTTCAAGTCAACTATCTTTATCAACTAAAAACAATAAATCAGTCACATATAATATAGATTATGATATTCATCATCATGATATTCATCATCACAATAATTCCACACCAACAACAACAACTCCTACAATACATGAATCAGATGATTCTTTAATTGATGCTATAGAATTAGAATTTGTTGAATGGTTAAATAATGAATTAAATAAAATTGAAGTTTTTTATAAAGCAAGAGAAGATGCAGCTGTTGAAAGATTTTTATTATTACAAGATCAATTATATCAATTACATCATCAAAGAGATCAAAATAATACTGATCTAGCAAAAGATGATGATAAATTACATATTAATTTAAGAAATCCAAAATCAAATTTATCAGAATTAAATAAATTTGAATGGCCAACTTGGCCAAAATTAACTTTTAAAGATGAATTACAACAAGAACAAACTCAATCAATAAGATTTGCTAATCGAAGAGATTATCAAATTAATGAATCTCCAGAAGTTCCATATCATGCTGCTAAAAAACAATTAAAAACTGCAATGCAAAATTATTATAGAGGTTTAGAATTATTAAAATCTTTTAGAATGTTAAATACAACAGGTTTTAGAAAATTATTAAAAAAATTTGATAAAAAGACAAAATCTCAATTATCAAATTGGTATATGGATAAAGTTACTGAAAGTTATTTTGGAACTAGTGATGTTTTAGATAATTTAATTCCAAAAGTTGAAGATCTGTTTAGTTCAGGTTTAGAAAATGGAAATAGAAAAGTTGCTGTTGAAAAATTAAGATCAACTGCAAAAGATGATAAATATCATGGTTCAATGTTTGCATCTGGAATATTATTTGGATTTTCAATCCCATTATTTTTATCTGGATTATATTTTGCATTAACTAAAACAATTAATGGAGAATTAAAAGAAGGAAAATATATGATTCAACTTTGGGCTGGATTTTTTTTACCAGTTTTATTCTGTTGTTTAATGTCTATTGCTTGTTATTTATGGAGAAAATATAAAATTAGTTATAGATTTATTTTTGAATTTGATCCAACAACTGCTTTAGATTATAGACAATATCCTTTAATTCCTTTTATTTTAATGTTTGCATTATGTTTATTAGGTTGGTTTAGTTTTATAGATTTTTGGCCACAAAAATTCCCTGGTAGAGATTGGCCTTGGTTATATGCAATTTTTGTCTTGATTTTATTATTTTTACCATTTAATATTTTATATCCAGAAACTCGTAAATGGATTTTAGTTATGGCTTGGAGATTAGTATTTTCAGGTTTTTATCCAGTTGAATTTAAAGATTTATTATTGGGTAATATTTTATGCAGTTTATCTTATTCAATGGGTAATATTTCTTTTTTTTTTTGTATTTATGCAACTTGTTGGGATGGTGCTTTACAAGGCGTTGATTCACCAACTTGTGGTTCTTCAAATTCTGAATTAATGGGATTTTTTGCAACTTTACCACCAATTTGGAGATTATTACAATGTTATAGACGTTATGCTGATACTGGTGATTGGTTCCCTCATTTAGCTAATATGGTTAAATATGGTGTTACAACATTATATAACATGATGTTAAGTATTTGGAGAATTCATCGTAATTCAACAAATAGAGGTTTATTTATTTTTATTTCATCAATTAATTCTGTTTATACTTCATTATGGGATATTTTTATGGATTGGTCTTTAATGCAAAATTCAAATTTATTAAGAGATGATATTATTTTTAAACCTTGGGTTTATTATTTTGCAATGATTACAGATGTATTAATTAGATTTCAATGGGTATTTTTTGCATTTTTTACAAAACATATTCAACAATCTGCAATAACAAGTTTCTCAATTGCATTTGCTGAAATATTAAGAAGATTTATTTGGGTTTTCATTAGAATGGAAAATGAACATGTTGCAAATCAACAATTATATAGAGCTTCAAGAGAAACTCCATTACCATATCATACTCATAAACCTCCAAGTATTAGACATTCAACAAATAATGAAATACCAATTAATTTATGTTGTCAACCACCTGTTTCTGATGAAGAAAATTGTTTATTAGGTGTCCCAACTAATGATTCAACCACTTCAAATCATACTTCCGGTTCAAGAAGAAGTACATTCTTGGGTTCTTCTGTTTTACAATCTGTTTCTAGAGCAATTGTTAATGCTCATGCAAAAGATTTTCAACGTGCTAAACCAAAAGAAAATACAGTTAATTCAGATGATGAAAATACTGAAGATGAAGCTGAATAGTTTATATTTAAGCTTACCAAAAAAAAGATGGTTATAATATTATCGTATGGCTGAAGGTTAAACAAATATCCTGACATACCGAAGACTGCATAGTCTGATAGATCTTGAATTTTGGAACTTGATGCAATATTATGCTAATAACTAGTGACGTCAATATTACCTATTTTTTCATTGATTTAATCAGTTACCAAATTACATATTTCCTTTGGAAAAATCCGATCTTTTTTTTACTTGATGTGACCATTTTTTTAATTATATAGATTTTTAATGTTTAAAATTAAACTAATATATTCATTATTTCAAATAACGTCATTTCGCTACATTAGACAATACCATGATGTCAAAATTTATTCAAATCAAAACATAACTTTGGTTCGAATCCTGCTTGAAGTAAATTAAAATTTAGTTTTTATGAAGACAAATTTCAATAGTCTCTAATAGAATTTTAAATCATTAAATGGTATCATATGTGTTTGGATACACATTTTTTAAAAAAAAGCTGAACGCATTTTACCAACTTTAACATTAAATAATAGTAAAAATAACTCTAAAGTACCCTAAAAACACTTTATTATATTCCTTATACACAGAATATATATCTTGGTAATTTTTTGCAAGTTTAAAGTATATATAGTATCATTAAAATACAAAAACTTGAATGATTCATTTTTTGCGCATTTTTTTCAAATTTTTAATAGAACAAATGCAATAATTGTAATTCTTTTGTTCAGCTTGAAAATCAAAAAAATTTTATATAAAATAATTCGTCGAATTTTCCATTTTGATAGTTGATCATACTATTATAAGACACTGAATTGATAAGAGAATGTTATTTATATGTTAATTAATATTTATAAAGTATAATTTAGATAATTTAGGAATTACGGTCCAATTGAATGTTAAATTTACATTAAATAACTAACATTTAAATAAAAGATAAAAAACTACTAACCATCAAAATTATGCCGAATTTATATCCCAAACATTATAACATAACGATGAGTTGACCAAATTTGAGATTTTTCAATTTTCAAGTTGAGAAATTTTTTTAATTTTTTTAATTTTTTTCCTTCCTCCACAGGAAAATCAAATCTACATGAATAACAATAAAACAGTAATACATAACTTTGATAATTTACAAAAATAGACTAGTAATTTTTTTAATTAATGATTTTAAATTTCTTTTCTTTTTCTTTTTCATTTTTATAAGATTTTCCCAAATTTTTTTGTACATATAGTGCCAAGAGTAATTTATAGTTGATAACATGTAGAACTACTGTTTACAAATTTCCTACAATACATCTAATTAAATATAACAGCTTCACATTAAAGTGTTTATAAGCACCTTAATGTTGATTATATATACATTCCAGACATACTTGAATGTCATCTGTGGCACTAGCCGTTACTACTTTTTTATCTTTGAAATTTTATTATTAATGAGTATGAAATTATGCATAGAAGGTTTTAAACTAGTTTATTTAACCGGTACAGTAGACTTAATACCTTAGAAATTCTATTCTTCATCAGAGCTTAAACTACATAGTCTTCGTAGATCGTAGAATAAAACAAATCCTTAAATACCTAGCTCCATCTTGCCAAAACAATAATGAGCGCTTTTTCTAAACCTAGGTGTCTTCTGATTGGTAGCGCCTTTAATATTGAACACCGAAGATCTTTTTTTTTAATGTAATGTCGGTTAAATAAAATTTCCACTAATTGTTCATCAGATCTGTTTAAATTTGACAGATTTTAATCTAATTTTTCGTAAATAGGTACAGCCGCAAAATTCCTTATTTTCATTTTAACAATTTATTAATAAATATCTTGTGTTTTTAAAAATTTACGCTAATACATTGATAGTTAGTTAGATACCAATTTACTAAACAAGAGGTAATGTTAAGTTATATTTCCAACGTTCACTCAATTGTTGTCGTATTGAATTCAAACTTGACCAATACCTAACAAAATTCAATATACAATTTTCAAAATAAATTATTCTTTTACACATGTCAATTTTAATTAAATCTAATCTCAAGATTTAAACTTTTAAAGAGTTTAAGTTTGGGTTCAGTCTACATGGTATACTTGGAGTTTGTACATTAGTCATCAATCTTGATGATAACTAATCAACAGGTTAATGTTCACTTGTATAATAAATGTTTCACTTAAATTGAAACTGGGGGAGATCAATACAAAGATCTTTTAACACGCTCTCCCCTAGCAGAACTCAAGAGATTGAGCTATGAAGCATATTATGAAGTGATTTAAAGATCTACAGTGATGAAAAGCTCACCTTTAGCTTTTAGTTACACTAAAATTGAAAAAAAAAAGAAGTTGATTATGTACTCGACGATGACGCAGAAATAGGTACCTCAAAGTATAATCGAATAGGTTTTTTAAATATTTTAAAAAATTTATACAAAAGACTTTCTTAATAAATTTTTAATATTACATCTTTAAAACAGTTAAAGACAGATATATATATATATAAATTTCAAGCCTAGAATATGTTACTATAGTTAGTTGACACTACTAGTAAATGATATTTTACTTTCGGAGAATTGTTTAATGTGGGAGTTTTTGCACTAAGCTACAGGACATGATCACATTATTCCCCTGCATATAAAGAAAAAAAACCTTTAAACATACATTACTCAACCTCAAGTGCAAGAAAACCAACATAATAAACATTTAATAAGAAATGGGACCATTATTGATACTCATACAATAATTTTTTTATGTGTTATTTTTCCAAGTCCCTATTTTACAGTTTATTAATCTATAAGTAATGTCTTCCAAGCCTTAACCTACACTATAATTGATACATTATACATGCATATCTGTGAGACACCGATGTCTAATTTTTGCTATAGTTTTGAGCAATAGTAGTTCTTGATATCAGATACTGAACTGTGCATATTATAGGTATTAGAAATGAACAACTAACTATATCTCATGCAGGTAAACCTTTGGGAGTGAAGTGGGTCATAAATCATGTCTAGTTAATAACTTGGCAAATAGAACAAAGCTCATGTAAGAAATTATCTGTATTCATACGAAGATCTTTGTATTTAAAATCACGATCATTGTTATTGTATTTTGATTGATCACCGATAATCATTTCCACTTGTTTAAAATATTCGTTGTACCTTACTTGTGCTTTTTTAGTACAAATTTGCTTTTGAGTGGCTAAGTGATAAATTAAATATAAGTTACTTAAATCAAAACGTTATAATTAAAGCAAAGTTTTTGTCAGGATTTATTTTTCAACTATCGCATGGTTAATCAGAATCTTTAGCGTTCTCGGCTGTCCGCATATATACCACCGACATAAATGAAAAGAAATAATTAAGCCTTTCACTTCTTTGACATGACTAGTGTAATGCACTTCTTATGCCCAATCATAAACGTCACCATCTACATACCGAAAATAAAAGAAGTTGGAACCCGGACCATGTCAATGTCTCGTTTCTAAGCTTCTTATTTATTATATGCTCTACTGATTCCCAATGTTCTTTTAAATGATTATTCAAGTATAAAGCATTTCATAATCAATTGATTGTTGTAAATATTTGAAACGAATAGGTGAAATTTATTTATTGTCGTCTTATTTATTTAGTTCTGTTTCCATTAATATTATTCCGATAATTGTTGAGTTTCTCGTTTTTCGCACACTGAAATAATTCTTTTGGTCTGTAAATAAGTTCTAGAAGGTTGTTCTCCCTATTGTTCCATTTCCATCATTTTTTCGAAATTTTTGTCAATAAACATCAAATGTGGAATTTTTGTTCAAATGTGTCTGAATAAAAGAAAACTATTCCGTTTAGTACAGAACTGGATAAAAGACCCGAGATGTGGAGAAACTACTGCAAGGCAGAGACGTATTTATGTACAGAACAAACAAAAGTACAAAATACGCCAACACGGAAAAGATACTACAATTTGTTTCTCTATTACTGTATAAACTTCACAAACTATTTGTACAATATGTATCTTATGTAAACCTTGTAAAATCACCCAAAAAAAAACCAAATAAATATACAATAATTACATCAGTAAACCACCACTGACATCTCCAGAAGTATTACTACCCCTTAATTGTGGTTACTTTGTCAAACATTTCAGAATCTTTAATATCCAAAAACAAAGGATTTTGATCAAGTGTAGCTTGTTGATTTTGTAGCATTGAATAACTATATTCATTAACTAACAACATCTCAGTATCTGGATTTAATGAAGAATTATCCAAATCATACAAATATTCACCAGTATTTATATAATCTGGAGCTTCTGAAACTGAAGATGGTGGAGTCAACATCTTATTCATTCCATTTGTTGAATTTTCTCTATCTCTAATGCTAGTTTTATCAGACGGAGGAGTAGAAGCTTCCAAAGTTGGCCATTCAGATTCATCAATTGTCATTGTTGTATTTAAACTAAAGTGTTCAATATCATGAGCTGAAGGACTCAAGTTTTCATCATTTTGTGCAAGAGTTGTAGAGGATGGGATATTTAAAGCCAAGTTTGGAACTTGATTCTCATATATCCATTCAGTAGCTGCAACTGGTGTTGAATTTGTAGAAACATTATTTGGAGTAATTTGTTGATGCAACACTGGGGAATTCATTAAACTATTGGTTGGATTATTATTTGATGCGAATGCAATGTCAGTACTTAAACGTCTTTGAGATGTAAAAGTATCAGCCAATCTATCAGAAAGACCCAAATCTAAGCTATGGGCTCTAAGTGCACCATTTATATTAACATTCAATGTATTGTTAAGATCATTGATATTATTAAACAATTGACCTTTTAATGAAGTAGAAGATGAGTTTGATGGGGTTGCAGATAATGGTGTGAAAGGTTGACCCAATTGAGCTTGTTGTACAGCTTGTGCTTGAACTTGTGCTTGAGCATGTAACTGAGCTTGTAATTGAGCTTGTGTCTGTACTCGAATTTGAGGTTGTGTATTTGAAACAACCATAGGAATTAAATTTGTTGTATTAGTATTCATAGTATTATTGATCAATGGCATGGTATTCACTAGTGGTAGTGGTGTAACACCATTAGTCATTTGTACAGGTAAAGAGTTTGGACTAACTTCTGGAGTAATAGTGTTATCCTTCTTCAATACACTTCTTGTATCCATATTATAAGTGTCAGCAAGTAATTTATTTTGTGCACGTAATCTTTTAGTTTGTGGATAACCATGGCTTTTGATAAATTGCCAGCATTTATCACCATAATTCTTTGGGGTCAAACCAGTTACAGATTTAAAAACACGATGAAAGTGCCATGCAGATAATTTGGATTTAGCAGCCAGCTCCTTAAAACCCAACACACCACCTCTTCTCTTCTTCTTATTGGAAACATTCCCACCAGTTTTACTCTCTTCAATTTGTTTAGCAATAGCATCAGCTGCAGCACTTGCAATATGACGACAAGCCAATTCAACCAATTTTATATGTTCAGTTTCATTTCTAGTCAATTGACGGTCTTTTAAATGACCATCAGTAGTATTTATGGAAGGGACACTATAAGCACGCTTCTTTAAATCATTTCTTTCATTAGTAAATCCAATACTTTTGTTAGTAGCATCAATAGTGATCTTGATAAGGGCCAAATCAACTTGGTCGTTTTGAGATTCAGGATCACAATGCTCACAAGGAACAAAGTTCAAAGACTTTGCAGTGGTAACATCAGAAATGAACTGAACCTCATCTTTAGAATGAGCCTTTGGATAATATTCACAAGTTGGGCGGCAGCATCTATTGATCTTCTTTAACCCACAAACAAATGCAGATGATGCAAAAGGATCAGAGAATTGGTAGGCATCCCATTGAGCTTCTGTGGAGAAGTATTCCTCAGAGAAAGTGTTCATTGTTTGATGAAATTGAAAGAAATTTATTCTATTATTTCATTTGTAAACAACAAAGTATTGCAGGAACAAGCTGCTTTATAAACCTTTTTATAACTTTTCCTGAAATTCTTCTTTGGATTTTTATGATTTCTTAAGCATCATGTGGTTAGCGCAGCACCAGTTTTGGGCCAGTCAACTCACATGCACATGCATGAGATGCCATAATCAATATGCAATGTAATGTATATTGCTTTTGCATGCATTTTTAAAAAAAGGTAGTGCAGATATTGTGCAGATATTTTTTACCGGAAATGGATGAAGCAGTCATGGTTAATGAGCATTGATAGAGTCGCATACAGAAACAGCTAACCGCGTTGGTGTGCATATCTAGAACTTTGTTTTAGTTATTTCGATAAGAAACTAGGATGTACGAAAAAAGGCTTTAAAAAGTTAAAGGTGTACAAACGGAGTAATTTTTAGTAACCCTTTAAAAACTGCAACTATTTTGGTGGTTTTGTTTGAACGATGGGTTGCTGCGGCTTTCTTAAGAACATTGGTGTTTTAGCAGTTTTCAATTAACTTGTATAATTGTTAAAAAAACTAACAATTTCAGAAGCCAACAAAAAAATTTGGACAGTGTACAGTTTTACAAATTAAATAGCTAACAAGTTTATAATAGATTTACGGTTTTTTGTGTTTTTTTGTGTGTATTGTACAATAAAAGTAAAATTACGTGCCAGTATTAGTTTTTTCTACAATTCAAGTTCAAGAACCAATTATGTCAGAACACAAAGTTTATATTAAAAATAGAATTCTAAAGTCCATTTTTGGTGTATGTGCGCTCTCAATAACACTAATGTCTTAAAACGTTGTGAGTGCGTATTTTGAACTAGTGGATTTAATCAGTAAAAAATTTATTAGCAACTTTTAGACCATAGTCTCAGGTAATCTGTGTTATTTTAGTAGCTTGCAGCATTAAGGTTTGGTTGGGTGGCTGAATCCAGATGTGTTTTTAGTTGGTTCACTATCAGTGAACTTTAATCTTTTTTATCAAAACTCTAAATAAATTATTTTTGATACATTGTTGTTGTTCTTAGCAGTTATGTAAAGAAACAAGACAACTCGACTATACACAATATTTCTTTTATCATGACTACGTGTATTTTACCTGTTGATATGTAGTATACATAGACAGCTTTAACATCTCTAGTTGGATTTTAAAGACGAATTAAATTGTTTTCTACCTGGAAATTCGTTTGACAGGGCCATTCGTTAATTAAACTAAGGTTTCCAACGTACTTAAACATGCATTTTTAGTGTGATTTGGGGAAAAGATCAAAGCAGAGAAATAAGTCTTTGAATTATATTAAATGTTCATTAGAATATTTGTTAAAGCATTGTATTAATACTACTTTATACAACTCTACAACTTTATTCTAGAATTAAGTAAACGATGAAATTATGAAAAAAAAAACAAAAAAACAAGCACAATAACATTACGAAAATCATGACGCAGGGCTATCTATTTGAGTTTAACTTTAAACTTCAACATGGAATTGATGTGTTATTGCGGAAAACACATGCAATGGTTATAAAATTTAGTGTATTATTCAAACACTTTAAGTTTTTTTTTTTTCAATTTTTTGAATAGGTTTACGTCGATAATATTTATTAGAAATATATGGAAAAATACCTAAAAATATAACCAAAGTACTTTTAAAGACTTTATTCAACTATCCTTAAGATTATCAGATGCCTTAGATTGGTAATATACCCTGTATCGATGCTACATGTTAAGTAAACCAAACAAACTTTAAATGTAATTGTTGTTAATGGAAAATGGCGACGATCAGTACTAGAAAGATTGTCATATAACCGATTTTAAGTTAGACGGTTGTAAATGGAATACTGAAAGTTTCTACTAATTACCCGAAGTGTGGTTAAATGAAGTTTGAAATTCGAAAGAATTAGCTTTTGATATTAAATTAAGAGATTCAGTTTTGAATCATTAGTGTGCTTAACAGTTCACAGTGTCCAGTACAGTTAATTAATAATCTAGATTCTTGATGTGAAACGTAACAAATGGGGTATTCCTGACAGTAAATACGCTTAATAGCGTTATGGTCAATTATTAGCGTTAAATTTATTTGTAATCCAAGAAGTGTATAGTTCTTATTATTAGATCATACATGATAGATTTTGAGGTCTGTACATGTAACAATAAGTAAGCATCTGCCTGCTCATCTTGTTTGAAATAAAATAATAAAATACGCGCTGCCCCGCCTTTATACAGAACATAGCGCATGAAAATACTTATTATTAAAGATTCATAAATGACCACTATTGATGAAATGAAAGCGAAACATAGTACATATCATTGCCTATAGAAGACGGAAATATGTATAAGAAGAGTTCAATAATAAACCCGATAATAGGATGTGTGTTCGGCCGTCGTAATGTCTTCTAGAAACTTACACTTCTAGGGACACAAACTTAGCCTCATGCACTTTTAAGTATACATATCAAAGTTCACAATGTGATCACCACAACGCACAGCGTACTATAAAAATCATTATGTCATCTCATATTTAGCCCTTTTGAATGATTTATTGTAAAACATCATATTACATGTCCAAGAATTTTTATTTCTAATATTCTGTATCGTACATTCACTCTTATTCATTTTTATAACCATGACTCCTGTTTTAGTTGTACCTCATAAAACCGGTTTTGTTGCCCTTGCCAAATTAATTTGAAAGTGTTCGTATATATTACTTACTTAGAAGCCCCATTTAAAGTTTACAAACAAAAAAGTATAATTATCAGAAGGTATGGAGGATTATTGTGCTTACTCTCTTGGTATGCTCTGCATCTCAGAACTAGTAATTTATACGCTAACCTAACATGCAATGATGAAGATGTCACTAAATTAGCTAGGAACGTTTATTTCATAATTGTTCCGAAACTAGTACCATTAAAAACATTATGACTTCAAGCTTGTTGAGATTTTGTTAAAATAGATGAAATCAGGCTTGACTATACTTTTAGGTCTAAATGTGGTAATAAAAAATAGATATAATCAATTCATAATGAATAAAATCGGCAACGGTAGCTAGTAATACATAATTTCTACTACTTCAAATATGTCAGAGTAAAAGTATTAATAGTTACTTTAAAATTAAAAATAAAAAGCTAAAAAAATAAAACAGTAAAGTTGAAATGAAGAAAAAACCAATGTTGAAATTAAAGAGAGATCTGAGTATTAAAATATCCACCAAGTTTCAAAACTTTTGAAAAAAAACAAAAGATTTTTTTTTTTTTTTTAATAACGAAAATATTTATTAAAAATATATGAAAAAATACTATAAAATATAACTAGACAACTCTTTCAAAGATCTATTCAATTAATCTTAAAAAATTTTAAAATCGAATTTTCGAAAATTCTTAGATTTTCAAGCTGAACAAATACCCAACAATTATTGTTCTAGCTAAAAATAGTAATATTAAAAAATAATTCAAAAAATGAACATCGACAGTTTTCATTCATTAACCATCTAAGGCATCAGATAATCTTAAGATTAGCTGAATAGATCTTTGAAAGAGTTGTCTAGTTATATTTTATAGTATTTTTAATAAATATTATTGTTATTAATTTTTGTTATAAAAATGAAAAAAAATGAATCTTAACTAGATGGAAAAAAATTCAACTATTATTACATATAAAATACTGCAATGTATTATCTTTTCTTGTTATGAAGTTATTTAATTTTTTCTATTTTAATGATACTAGATGCTTTCAACCTGCTGAAAATTAGTGTTATATATATATTCTGTATACAAGGAATTTGATAAAATGCTACAATACCAGTTTTTGTACACTTTATATTTGTCTTCAAGAGACAATACATTGGTACTATTTACAGGTAACTTAGATTTTTATCTATGTTTTTACAATTTGCGCTTTCCACCAATATATTTACACAAAAAAAAAGACAATAAAATAGGTCGTACCCGGATTCGAACCGGGGTTATCCGGATCAAAACCGAAGGTGATAACCACTACACTATACAACCCCATTGTTGTTTTGGTTAACCTCTGTGAAAATACACTCTGGACTGCGATTCCTGTAAAATTGGTGCCAAATTTTTTTCAATGGATATATTATCAATCTAAGATATCAGATAATCTTCAGTATACAAATTGAATCATTTACAGAGTCTTTTAGTTATAGTTTATTTTTTTAATAAACATTATCGTTGTCAAAAAAAAAATTGAAATGATAAGTACTTTTAAAATGGGGTATAAATTGAAGAAATATTATAAATACCGAATTATCACTTTATTGCAGCTATATATATTTCAACTTGTATTCTCTATTTTTACTAACTTTCTTTTCACTTTTTATATCCAATTTTATCTTTCAATTTTCATACATTTACAGGTGAGTTTATCATTCGATAATTGTCTGTTATTTCACTTATAATTGATTAATAGTCATAACATTGGATTATGTCCAATTTATATAATATTTACAATATTTTTTCTGCTGATTAATTACCGCTTATGTCTCCATCAATCTATGCCTGTTATATATTGAAAAAAAAAACAAAAACAAGATCGGATTTGTATCAGAAATAAGAACCACCCAAGAATTCCAGAGTTTATGTTTAAATAATAGAATTTGTACAAGTCTACGTTCAGCATTGATTGATCAAATTGATTATACTCATGTAATACAAACAGCTATATGCATAATATAGAAAGCTAACACAAACCCTAACCATGAAGTCATACACATGAAAACGTTAATTTAAAATAGTAACACTGTTGACGTTATACAGATCACTTCTAATGTCCAAACCTTGTAGTTTCCTACATTTTTAAAAAGCGATATGCAGGTGTCTTAAAAAGATTCCAAGAACTGCATGTTTATGCATATACGTCTTTATTGAATTTGAATTATTTATTTTTTAGAAACTTAAGGAAATATACACATCCCATAATAATTGTAATATATTTCAACAAAATAATCAATTCTGATGCAAATGGTGCTATTCTGTGGTAAAACTGTTGGTGAATACTTCAAAATAAACTTCATTAACTTGGTTTTTTTTTATTATATTGATAAATAGTAAGCTAGAAAATGCTATTTTTTAACATTCTACAATTTGGGTTAAAGGTCACAATAGTGCCTATATCATCAAAATAAATACATGAATTGTCATATAAATAGCGTGTAAAATAATATAAAACAAATAAAATACACGAAGCTAGAATAAAGAAAATTAAAAATTAGTAAAACACAAAAAAAAAAAAAAAAACCAAAGTAAAAGTGGAAAATTAATAGTATCATAATTCATTTGTTATTGTCATTATCATGTAAATTTTGTGATTTCTTGTCAGCTAAATCTTTTAATAAAGTTTCAACAATACAGAAATCCATTCTATCATTCATATTCATAGTTAAACAACCTTTAATAACATTGATCAAGATTTGATTATTACAAGTAGCTTCATTCAGGATATCAATATCGAATTTCCCAGCAGAAATCATAGCTCTTAATCTTGGTTCATAAGAATGTTGGAACGGAAGTTTCCCAGTGATCATGGTATATATCATAACACCAAAAGCCCATACATCAGCAGAAGGACCTAATGGAGGTGGATTACTTTCTAATAGTTCAGGGGCAGCATAAGGTAAAGAACCAATGTGAGAATGTGGTAAATTTGGATCCACAATTTTTTCATTATTTGAAAGTTCAAGAGGTTGTAATGGTTGTCTATTTATTGGAGATTCTTGAAGCAATGAATTTTTAATACTCATTCTTGAATCATCATGAGTTTTAGTTGAATCAGCAGAAAGCATTCTTGCAATTGATTGAGGAGATTTTAAATTTGCAGTTGAAACAGATCTTGGAATTGAAGGACGTCTTCTAATTTTTCTTGGAGGAGTTTGATTTAATAGAGTTACATCATCAGAATCATAAACTTCTTTAAAACAGCAACTCATTCCAAAATCACAAACAATGGCTTTTGAAGATTCACCTTCACCATCGATTAAAACATTTTCTAATTTAACATCACCATGAACTATACCTTTTGAGTGCATGTATGATAAAGCACGAACAACATCCAATCCATATTTAATGATCCAATGTATACGTTCATCAATGGTGATAACAGTTGAAGGATAAACACCCCATTTAATAACCAAATCAAAAAGAGAACCACCACAAATTTTATTAGTTAAACAAAAAATAGCGGTTGAAGTTTCTTTAACACTAATTAAAGGTAAAATATTTGGATGTTGTAATCTTTGCCACATTTTAGTTTCTCTTTTAAAAAAATCAGCAACAATAGGAGTTTTAGTTCTAACAATTTTCATAACTCTACAAGTACCATCTAAAGAATTACATTCTCTAATAATACCCCAAGCACCATTACCAATAATATTACCTAAAGTATGATTCATGATTATATTACCTCGATCATAATCATTTGAAGATTTTGCACTAAAACTTGATAAAAATTGAGCAGCTGGAGAAGATGCATGTCTTTTTTTAAATTTTTTTTTTATAATTTTATTTAATTGATCAATATTTTCACCAGTTGGAGATAATTCAGCAACCATTTTTTTTCTAACAGAAAATGGTAATTCAGCAAAATTTTCAGGTAAACTTGAAATTAATTTTTCTTCTTCATCAGTAAGACCATGTGGGTTCTTAGAGATATTAACCATACTACTCGTAACATGATGTTTACGATGGATTCGATGGTTATTATGATTATTAATTGTTTGACGTTCAATGTTTGAAATACTTATATCAGAAGTATTAAAATTATTATTGTTAAAATGAGTATTTGGGACAGAAACAGGAGCAACTTGAGCATGAGTTTCACCAATTGGAGTAGCAGCACCTGAAACAAATGAAGAAGCCAAAGAGGAAGAATTTGGAGTAGAATGGAAAGATGAAGTCCATTTTAGCACAGCATCATTAAAATCAAAATCTGGGATATATTCATCTTCTAAACCTTTTATATAGTTATTATTATCATTAATATTATCATTAGACCCTGAGTTATTATAAAAAGAGTTATCAAGGACAGAGAAACTTTTGGTATTAGGTTGAATGATAGCTTCATCATTTGAAGTTCTTCTACCTCTTCTTTTCATTGGCCGATGTTTTTCATCATCATACATTCTTCTTCCATTAAATGAGTTAAAATTAGCAGTTTCATTTTCAGAGTATATTCTATGCAATCTATAAGAATTGTTTATAGCGACATCTTGTAATTGATCATAAGGTCTTGTTTTTGTTAATTTATAACTAGGATTCCGTGAATTTGGAACTTTTGTTGAATTAGCCAGAGTTGTTGATATGGATGAAGTTGTTGTAGTTGTATTTGAAGAATCTGATGAAATTGAAGCTATTGATTTTTCAGCGTTTGGTAAGTTTAAGTATTCAGCATTTGATAAATCACCAGTATCATAATCATGACTATAAATTGATTTTTGTTCAATATATGGGGTAGTTGCACCATTGTTGTAAGACACAGAGGTTGAAGCTGAAGTTGTGTTTGAAGAGATGGTTCCTGGAGAGTTGATAAATCGCAGGCTGTCTCGCAGTCTTTGTTGTGTGTAAAACGTATTCAAAGAGGCGTTTGACCAGTCTCTGCTCATGGTCAAATGTCTTTTATCTGTAAACAAGAGAATCAGCTTATTATCTCAACAGATGAGTTGTAGTTGATATCTTATCTGTTGTTTGTATTTTATTTTCAAACAGAAAGATATATATCCCTTTTTCTTTATTAATTTAGTTTGATTTCCTGTTTGTTTGATAATCTCACTATCTTTTTCCTCTTTCTCTCCTCTCTCATCTCAATTTCTTGCGCTCTGCTGCACCAAAATTTTTTTGTGATAAACTCAGATCTACGACTTCCGAGGAAACTGCCCTCGGAACAAAAAACAAAAAAAAGCAACATCTCCTCAGAGGGTTCGAACTGGTGAAAAACAAAATGCCGGTTTATTACATAATATCAACCCCCGGTATTACCGGCTTACCCTCGGATTATATTTCAGCCAATAAAACAAAATGGAAAACAAATGAGGAAAAATTTATAAAAAATAGAAAAAGCCGTCAACAACAACCAAAAAAACACTTTCTTGAATTGTTTTATAAAACATATCAAACCATTTATAAATAATTCATATATATCAAAATGGCTGGTGGTCCACACGCTAAAACTTACATGGGTTGGTGGGGTTCTTTAGGTTCCCCAGCTCAAAAAGGTATTACTACTTACGCTGTCTCTCCATATGCTATCAAAGTCTTGAATGGTGTTTTCCACAATGCTGTCTTCAACACTTTCAGAAGAGTTAAAAATCAAGCTTTGTTCGTCTTGCTACCAGCTGGTATCATGTGGCAATGGTGGGCTAGATGCAGAGACTACAACGAATACTTGTACACCAAGGCTGGTCGTGAAGAATTGGAAAGAGTTAACGTTTAAGGAAACATTCCATTATTATTATTATTATTACAACAAAATTATTCACAACTTATATTTACACAGTTTCTATGCATTGAATGAATGAACAAATTTTCTTATAAATATAAAGTATTTTCTTATTACAAAAAAAAAAATTAGGTGTCGGGTTGTATCTTTGGATTATTACTGATGATTCAACAAAAAATTATTTATACTATTTTACAGGATGAAAAGATGATTATTATCTACTGAAATTGTGTTTTTTTTATGCAAGTTTTGTAGATATTCTCTAGTCTATATTATGACATTTTAATTTTAAATAAAATTCTATTAAAGCAAAATCATTTTGAACGTTTGTAAATCTTTTCCAAGAAATTGGTTAAAACTTCACCTTTGAAACCTCTAGATTCATCAACTTGAGCAATCTTAGCCTTCAAATCAGTAGCTGTTTTTTCTTCATATTCATGATAAATTTTATCAATACCTAATTCGTTAAATAAATCTTTAACCTTTTTTTCAGATTCAGCATCTTTTTTACCATAGTTTTCATCCAAAACTTTTCTTTGTTCTGGAGTAACTAATTTCAATGCAGTATTAACAACCCAAGAACATTTATTATCTTGAATATCAGTACCAATCTTCCCAATATCTTCTGGTTTACCAAAACAATCCAAATAATCATCTTGAATTTGGAAATATTCACCCAATGGAATCAAAACATCATGAGCTTGTTTCAAATCTTTTGGATCACTAACACCTGCTGCATACATGGCTAAAGCAACTGGTAAATAAAATGAATAATAAGCAGTTTTGAAAATAACAATAAATGAATGTTTTTCCAAAGAAAATTTAGATAAATCAACATGATCTTCTGGAGCAGTAATTAAGTCCAATAATTGACCTAATTCTGTTTGGAAAGTAACATCATGAAATAATTCAATAATATCAACATAATAAGATTCTTGTTTAAAATATTTCTTTAATAATAGATAAATGGCAGCCTCAAGCATAAAAGAATCATTAATGGCAATATCACCAACATTTGGAACCCTGTACCAACATGGTTGACCTCTTCTAGTAATAGATTGATCCATCATATCATCAGCAACCAAAAAATAAGCTTGTAATAATTCAATACACCAACCTAAAATTGCAATCTTGGTGTATTCAGCATCACTGAAATCATTCAAACTCTTATAATTCTTCAAAATGGCATAAGAGTCAACAACAGCAATACCTCTGTTCAATTTACCATGTGGAGTGTTATATTCTAAATTTTTTTTAAACCAATCTAAAGCTTCTTCAGTCATACCATAATTTTTGGCAACACCTAAAACTTCCTTGGTGACTTCTGGAAAAACACTCAAGAATTTATCTTTCTTTTCTTGACTAGTAGACATTATGATATTTATTATTCAAACAGTAATTGATCGTAACTCTATTCAAAATGTTTTTATCAATCGTTTATTTATGTTTAAAAAATTGTTCATCAATCAAATGCTCGTTTAATTCGAAATTTATTAACGCGAGATCCGAGGAAACAAATCATGTGACGACCCCTCGGAAATCAAAATGTTTTTTTATTTTTTTATATTACATAAGCTACCGGGTAAGCTCATCACCAAAAAATTTTTTATTTCTATATGTCTTGCTTAAAGATTGTAATTATAATACTTTTGATCTATTATACAATAAGATATAAAAAAAGTATTAAGAAATCATGGGTAAAGGTAAACTTAAAGAAGCTTTGCATAACGCTAAGGCCGTTGAAAAATTCAATAAAGAGAAGGCCAAGAAACAAAATGCTAAGAAGGAGGAATTAAAAGATGATGAACCAGTGGTGATTTCTAAAGAAGACCTTCAATTAGCTGAAGCTCAAGAGGAAGTTGAAGAAGAAGTCGAAGAAGAATCAGAAGAACCAGAAGAACCATCTAAACCTTTATCAAAGAAAGAACAAAGAAAATTGAAAAAGGCTCAAAAACTTGCACAAAAGAAAGCTAAACAATTATCTAAAGAAATTGAAAATGGTGATGAAGATGACGATGAAGATGAAGAAGAACCAGAATTACCAATTGATAGTGATCCAGAAATGGAAGGTTATCTAATGGACTTGGAAAAATTAGCTAGAAGTGATAGTGAAAGTGAAGATGAAGATGAAGATGAAGATGAAGAAAAAGAAGAAGTTGCTCAAGAAGTTGCTGAAGAGGAACAAGAAGAAGAAGAAGAAGAAGAAGACGTTCCATTATCAGATGTTGAATTGGACTCTGATAACGATGTTGTTCCACATTCCAAATTAACCATTAATAACATTACTGCTTTGAAGAACTCTTTAGCTCGTATTCAATTACCATGGGAAAAACACTCTTTCCAAGAGCATCAATCTATTACATCACAACATAAAGTTGAATCCCAAATCAAGGATATATATGATGATACTGAACGTGAATTAGCTTTCTATAAACAAGCTTTAGGTGCTTCTATTGAAGGTCGTGCCAAATTATTAAAATTAAAAGTTCCATTCACTAGACCACAAGATTATTTTGCTGAAATGGTTAAATCTGATGAACATATGGATAAATTAAAGACCAAGTTAGTTAAGGAAGCTTCTGAAAAGAAAGCCTCTGTTGAAGCAAAGAGACAAAGAGAATTAAAGAAAATTGGTAAACAAGTTCAAAATGCAACTTTACAAGAACGTCAAAAACAAAAGAGAGAAACCTTGGATAGAATTAAAGGTTTAAAAAGAAAGAGACAAAACGATGAAATTACTTCTACCGATTTTGATGTTGCTATTGAAGAAGCAACTGCTGATAATGAAGAAAGAAGAGATAGAAAAAAAGATTCCAGATCTAAACCAAATTCTAAAAGAATGGCCAAAAATGCTAAATATGGTCAAGGTGGTATGAAAAGATTTAAAAGAAAGAACGATGCTGAATCCAGTGCTGATGTTTCTGATTTCAACTCCCGTAAAATGAAAGGCAAGTCATCTCGCCCTGGTAAAAGTAAACGTTCTAGAAGACATTGAGCCTTTATATAAACAACTATTAGCTTTTTCTTGCATTTTATAATTATAATACAGAACTGTACATTATATGAAACTAATAATTGTAATAATCTATTTTTACACTTTATTGATCCAAAAACCCAATACTTTTTAATTTTTCAACCAACTCTTTATCAATGTATTTAGCCAATGAAGGTTCACCAGTTAAACCTTTTCTTTTTCTAGTTTTCATAACAAAATCTCTAGCTAAACTATTGATTGGAGATGGTTTCAATTTCGGTATGAATGCATCTTTATCCATTGGATCTCCAGGCACAACTGACCATTCATTGAAATATAATGAAACTAAAGCTTGACCTTGTGTAGCAACCCTAATATCAGATTCAATACCAACAGAATCAATAACTGGAACAACACCATAAATTTTGTACAGTTGTGTAGCTGCTATTGCTTCATCTTTGTGAACAACACCTCTTCTTTTATCTAAAATTTGTTCAATAACTTTAATTGTTTGTGCAGTTGATATTATTTCTAGGCAATAAATTGGTTCCATCAATCTTGGTGTTGAAGTTAACATTGCTGAATAACAAGCTTTTCTAACCATTGGAATAATTTGACCATTACCTCTTTGTAAAACATCATCAGAAAATTTCACATCAATGATTTTGAACTTAATATTTCTAATAGGCTCATCAGCTAAAGGACCTTCACGAACAGCCCATTGGAAACCTTGTATTATTGGTTGTTTTAAAGAATTTAGTAAATCTTTATCAACTTCATCTGGTAATGTATCATCTAATAACATATTTGGACCATTTGAATCAGGACCAAATGCCCAAACAGATCTAGCAGCTAAAGAATCCCATCCATAATCTTTACGTAATATTTTGTTAATTTTTTTAACATCTTTAAATTTGTTTTTTTCAATATCAATAGCTAATGTATCTTCTAAAGGTTCAGCAATAATAGTAATTTGATTTTGACCATTTGGTGATTTGATAGCAACTTTTGTAAATGAAGAATCAAGAATAGTTTCTGAGAATTTAGTGATTGGATCTGAAACTTTGATTGCAATATCAGTGATGTTTCTAAGATCATACATTAATGAATCCAAGTATAATTCACCAGAACCAAATATAACATGTTCACCACTTTCTTCAACTTTAATTTCAACACCACAGTAAAATTTATTAATTTTTCTTAAACCATCTAATAATTTTGGTAATTCAGATGGAATTTGTGGTTCAATAACGATTTTAAAAACAGATTTTATTAAATAATTGATTGGCTTGAAAATATATAACAGTTCATCATCATCAAAATTATTACTATAAATAGTACCTGATTTAGAAATAATATCAACACCACCTAAGAATACTATACTACCCATTGGTGCTTCTTGAATTGGAATCTTATATCTCCCACAAGATAACCATATACTATCAACAGTGATTATTTCCATGTCTTCATCATCATCATTATAATTCTCCCCAAGAATTTTTATTTTTTCATCAATTTTAATTGAACCAGAGATTACACGAACCAAAGCAATTTTATCTTCAACCATTTTAGAAATTTGTGCAATTACATTTGTATCTGAAGTTGGGGATTGGATTTGTTTGAAAATTGAAGATTCAATAGTTTGTTCACCAGTGTATGATTGATATTTTGTTGGTGTTTCAGGACTATTACAACTTTCAACCATATCAACAAATCCAGAAGAATCACCAAATAATAGTTTAAAAATTTCTTTTAAAATAACTTGTGGATCTGATTTTAATAACTGTTTTGATAATGATATACCTAAATTATTTTTGCAAGATTTGAACAAATCATCAGGTGATTGAGTAATTGATTGAGTAACTAATTTGTATAAAGGTTCCAAAATAAAATGAATAAAAGATCTTTTTTCACCAGATCTTGAAAATTTTCCAGTTGTAGTGTCATAATATATATCACCCCATAACCTTTTAGCAAAAGCATCAGTATCAAAATCAACACCATATCTTTCTGCGTATAATTTTGCAAATGATTTCAAAGTAAATGAAAAAGATAAGTCTGCAGATGCAAACAATATATTATTTAAATCTGGAGAATATATTGTTTTGAATTGATAATCTTGATAATATTGATTTTCTTGGATATAAGTATTAATTTCATCAATAATGTTTCTTAATTTATGGAAAGAATCTTGAATTGGCAACCTTAGTTCTAAGATCAATCTATCAATTTTATTCAAAACAAAACACAGTTCAATATTATTAATTAATGCATTATCAATTGCAATTTTAGTTGTTATTGTTAAACCTTCAATAATATCAACAAAAACAGCAGATATATCAGTTACTCGTTGAGAAATTGCCAATTCATCAGCAAAATTAATATGACCAGGAGTGTCAACAATATTCAAAACAGTAGAATTTCCTTTGATATTGGGTAGTAATAAAGTCATAACAGAAGATTTTATTGTTAAACCTCTTTCAATTTCTAATTTTTCATTATCTGTATAACGTAATTTTTTATAAGTTTTTGCATTTTTAGATATAGTTTTCAAAACATGGGTTTGTAAAATCAAAGTATCCAAAAAACTTGTTTTCCCAGAATTTAAAGCACCAACAAATGAAACATTACGTATTTTTGAAGGTAAATTTAATAATTCCACCATATAATCTTTTGAATAAATTGTTTTTGGTAGTTTAGTTTCCTCAATCTTGAATTTTTTGGTGATTTTTGGTTTGACTAGAGGTTCATGAATGGATTGAGTATCATGAGTTTGGACCACAGTTTCAACATCAACACCAAAAGTTTCAGACATTGTTGAATAAAGTTTCTTATCCTCTTGTAATATCACAGCGGTTTCTTTTGAAGGATTTTTCGTTGTAGTAGAATCCCCAGAAACAACTTCATCATCAACATCCATAATATTACCATTGTCATTATCACTTTCATTTTCAAACTCACCAAAAGATTCATCATCAGTATCAGCATCAGAATCTAATGGGTCACCAATTAAATTCCCAAATCTAAAAAAAAGTATATATTAGTAAAAAAACGTCAGAAAGCATTGATGTCACCTACTCATCATATAAATCGTCTTCATCCATCTTGACAAATTAGCTGCTTGCTTCTTTATACTGTTTTTTTGATATTGTTGATGTTTTGATATTTTTAAAATTTTTGCTGTAAAGATTTGCCAATATTACACGGGTGAATAAAATTTGATATGGGAAATGAACTTGAACATTAAATAAAATCTGTAATTTTTGTTGTAAATTTATGATAATTTTATGGTTCAATACTCATTTTTTTATAGTTACTAAATATCAAAAAATTTGCAAAAAAATCCATTTAATAATGAGTAATTCGTAATTTGGTGCAGTTTAATTAAATTTGATGCAGACAGAAAATTATAATGTTTTTGACAGCTTTAAAAGAAGTTAAGAACCACCATTAAGTCAAAAACAAAACATACCAGTACAATTCTAGAACAAAGCATCAACTGTTTGAAACGATTATCAATAATCAGATATATAATATCACAACTATGCGCTCCATATATGACCGAGTGCAGAATCCAGAGTCTTTCCCAAACAGGTTTATAACTACAATTTCTGAAGTTATAGAAAATGATATAAATGTATGTTTAATCATCATTAATATTTTAAATATAACTAACGAAGTTTTTAGGATAATGAAGTTCAAGTTGAAAGATTCAAGTATGAACAAGAATTAGACAAAAATTTAACAATCAACTCTGTTATTGGGTTAGGGATTGGTTTAATGAGCGCCCCATTGAGTTTGGGTACTACAATGAACATTGGTTTGATAGATGGTGGTCCAGCTACGATAATAGGCGGTTTTATCATAGTATTTATATTTTCGTTGATTTGTTCATTATCATTAGCTGAAATATCTTCGAAATATCCTATTGAACTTCATGGAGGTGCTGCAATCATAGCTAAACCAAAATATAGTTTAATTTGCTCATGGTATACTGGGTTCTTCTTGTTGATTGGGAATTGGACCATGAGTACAAGTATCACATTTGCTGGTGCTCAATTCTTATTATCAGTTATTGGGATTGTTGATTCAGATTATGAGGTTGACGCTGTGCTTACAGTTGTGGTTTTTTACGTTGTTGTTACGATTTGTGGGCTTGTAAATTTGAAATTATCCCGTTATTTAGAAGCTATAAACAAGTTTTGCGTTTATTGGATTGTTTATGCAATTTTATTTATTGATATTTTATTATTACTATTTTCTCCAAAATATCATAGTATTGATTATGTTTTCACTCATTTTGATAATACAAGATCAGGTTGGGCACCAGCTTTAGCATTTATGGTTGGTTTACAACAAGCAAATTTCACTCTACAAGGTTTTGGTATGTTACCTGCTGTTAGTGAAGAAGTTAAAGATGCTGAAAGAAATGTTCCAAAAGGTATGGTTATTTCAGTGTTATTATCCGGGCTTTGTGGTATTACCTTTTTAATTCCAATATTAATTGTCTTACCAGATATAAGTTTATTAATTGATTCAAATAAAGGTGGAATCATGCCTATTGTTTTAATTTTTAAATTAGCTACTAAATCAATGGTTGTTTCATTTTTTTTGGTCATTATGATTTTAGGAAATTTAGTGTTTTCTGGTATTGGTTCAATTGCAACTTCATCAAGGGCAGTTTATAGTATGAGTAGAGATGGTGCTTTACCATTTGCTGATTTTTGGACCTTTGTTGATGCTGATTCAGTTTCAAAAGTTCCTAAAAATGCTGTTTGGTTATCAATGTTGGTTTCTTATATCTTGGGATTGTTATCACTTGTATCATCTGCTGCATTTAATGCTTTTGTAGGTGCTGCAGTTATTTCATTATGTGTCGCTACTGTGATACCAATCTTGACATCTTTACTTGGAGGTAGAAAAAAAATTAGAGGTGCTGCTTTCAAATTAAAACATGTCGGGTTCCTAATAAATATAGTTAGTGTATTATGGTTATTATTTACCATTTTTGTTCTAAGTTTACCGGTTAAATTACCAATCACTGCTAAAAGTATGAATTATGCTTCAGCTGTGTTTATTTTATTTTTTTTATTAGTTACCATTTTATGGTTTGTTTGGGGTAAGAAAAATTTCCATGGACCATTGGTTGATCATGAACATAATGAACGTGTTGAAGCAATGCAGTTACAAGATGTTAATCCTTTAGGAAATTATACTAAATTGGATGAACAAAGAATTCAAACATTAGATTCTGAAAATTTTGATTCTCAAACTTTAGTTTCACAACCAACAACTTCAAATACAGTTTCTGGTACAGGTGCAGGTCCTCATTCAAACGATGAAAATGACGATGGCTTTGAAGAGAGTATTCATAATCGTGTCGTTTTTGATGTTGATGAGGATGACATGATAGAACAAGTCACACCTTCAGCTTCAACATCAACTTCAACTCATGCACATACTTGAAAAAATTATTTCATCAAACATCAAAAGACACGATTTTATTAATTACATGCATATTTTTTTTTAAGACATACAATAGAATTCATTGATTCTATAACTACACATTTACATTTACATATTATCATATTAAAAGTTTTATTCCCATTTAAGAATTCTATTTATTAATTGGTTTCAATTTCAGTATGACCAGTCTTGTATGTAGCTGCAAATCTCATTTCAGAATATTCTCTTGCAGTAATATAATCATCTCCTTTTTTAAATGCATCTTCATCTTCTTTCAAGTTTGCTTTTGCAGCTTTAACTAAAGGACTTGGAATTGGAACTAATTTAGTATCATCTTCAGCATCAAAGAAGAAAACAATTGAATATCTGTCATTACCTTCGGTTGGTAATCTAACTCTATGTAAAGTAGATTTTAAAATCCCACCAGTCCAATATGATAAAATATCAGCAATATTAACAACAACTGGGGCAGCTTTGCCAGCAGCAACATATTCAGAGTTTGGTGATGGTGTATAGGGAACTGAACGCCATTCATTATTACTATCAAAAATTTCCAAACCTTCTTGACCTTTTTGTTGTAATAATAATGTAACGGAACCATAATCAGTATGAGCACCACATCTATCTTTTTTTTCTGCATCTAATTTTGATGTGGATGGATAATGTAGCATTCTCATTGATGTGATTGTTTTGAAACCTGGACGATGTCTATTACTAAACCATTCAGCACCATCTTCATTTTCATCAATTTGTAATGAAATTGCTAATAATTTTAATAATTTTATACCTAATGTATAAAATTTTCTAACCATACTTTTAATGAAGTTATAAGTTTCTTCATTTTGGAATAATGGTGGTAACTTATGTTTTGTAAAATCACCAGTTAATAAATTAAACATACCAAAATTATAAGCTTCTTTTGGATCACCTTTTGATTCTGGATCAGGATCCAAATTTTCCTGATGATAAGCAGTATAACCAACATCATTGCTATCAATTCCCAATGATGACTTAATTTCTTGTGGTAATTCAAAGAATTGTTTGTTCAAACTGAAAAAAGTATCAACATCTTCTTGAGTAAAATCATGACCATCAACGAATAAGAAACCTTGGGAACTAAACCCTTCTAACACCTTAGCAGCTGTTTCTGGTGTGATTTCAGAAACATCAACAACTTTTAGTGGATTTGTCATTACGATAATCTTTTATATTGGTTTCATTTCTGAAAATTCTTCAGGAAAGGATAATTGTGATTATTTATACATCCGGCGTTATCAGTAAATCTTATCAATTATGTCCCAAACAAAAAGTAACGGAGATGATAAAGTTTGAATTGGATGTTAAATTCAAACAAAAAAATGAAAATATGGCAATTGACAGCCATTAGATTCAACAAAATATTAAAAATATCTTGATAATTAGTCTTAACAGTAACTTATTAATATCATCTCTGATTAACGGGTAAATTTCAGTCTGAGTATTATTAACTTAAGTGTAAATTACAGAACACCTTCCATCAACAAATTTGAGGGGCGAAAAAAAAAACAACTAGCAGCCAAGTAACAATTAGCCACCAGGTGTAACTCAAATTTATATCTAATCAAATAACTACCGAAAACATGTCCCACGAAGGCGAAGAAGAATTGTTGGAATACTCTGAACCAGAAGACAACTTGGTTGAAGAATCCACTACCACCGAAGCTAAGGATGGTGAAGACAAGAAAGGTTCTTATGTTGGTGTCCATTCCACTGGTTTTAAAGATTTTTTATTGAAACCAGAACTTTCAAGAGCCATCGTTGATTGTGGTTTTGAACATCCTTCAGAAGGTTAGTACATGTCATTAGATTTTATTTTATCTTTTTTTTTTGGTGCCAATTATCCAATATCCTTCTTTTCTTGAATGAATTATCTAAAGAATGTGTCGTGTCATCATATTTCTACGCGTTGTTTGAAGGAAATAGTTAGTTTAATGAGTGAATCTCGAAGGATTAAAAGAATAAACTACATTTGTGATTAGAATAAGTGTTGTTTTGCAGATTTTTGTTTATAAACGTTTTGTTTATTTTATTATTTTCTCATCTCGTTGAAATTCAAGAGAGAGAGAGATGGAGAACAATGATATTGATGTTGATCAGAATGTTAATCAATATCAGTGAAGTTTGTGAACACATACACACAGAAATTATAGGATTTTATATTCCATAATTAATAATTTCCTTTATAAATCATCAAGATAAAAAAGATTTGGAACAATTTGCACCACAATCAAAAGAAATATTTAACCATTTTATTCTATATTATTAACACTCAAAAATAGTTCAACAAGTTTGTATCCCACAATCTATTCATGGTACAGATGTTTTATGTCAAGCTAAGTCAGGTTTAGGTAAAACTGCTGTCTTTGTTTTGTCTACTTTACAACAATTGGACCCAGTTCCAGGTGAAGTTTCCACTGTTGTTATCTGTCACACCAGAGAATTGGCTTACCAAATTCGTAATGAATACTTGAGATTCTCCAAGTATATGCCAGATGTTAAGACTGCTGTCTTTTACGGTGGTACTGATATCAAAAAAGATGCTGAATTGTTGAAGAACAAGGACACAGCACCACACATCATTGTTGCTACTCCAGGTCGTTTGTTGGCTTTGTTGAGAGAAAAATACATTCGTTTGAACCATGTCAAGAACTTTGTTGTTGATGAATGTGATAAAGTTTTAGAAAAAGTTGACATGAGAAGAGATGTTCAAGAAATTTTCAGAGCTACTCCTCAAGAAAAACAAGTTATGTTCTTCTCTGCTACTTTGTCTCCAGAAATTAAACCAATTTGTAAGAAATTCTTGCAAAATCCATTGGAAATTTATGTTGATGATGAAGCTAAATTGACTTTACATGGTTTGCAACAATACTACATCAAGTTGGCTGAACGTGAAAAGAACCGTCGTTTAGCTGATTTGTTGGATTCTTTAGAATTTAACCAAGTTATTATTTTTGTCAAATCTACTGCTAGAGCTGAAGAATTGAATAAGATTTTATGTGCTTCTAATTTCCCTTCTATTACTGTTCATTCTGGTATTCCTCAAGAAGAAAGAATTGCTAGATACAAATCTTTTAAAGATTTCAACAAGAGAATTTGTGTTGCTACTGATGTTTTCGGTAGAGGTATTGATATCGAAAGAATCAATTTGGCTATCAATTATGATTTACCAAATGAAGCTGATCAATATTTACACAGAGTTGGTAGAGCTGGTAGATTTGGTACCAAAGGTTTGGCCATTTCTTTTGTTTCTAGTGAAGAAGATGAACAAGTTTTGGCTAAGATTCAAGAAAGATTTGATGTCAAGATTGCTGAATTCCCAGAAGGTGGTGTTGATCCATCTACTTACATGAACACCTGAATATAAATTATGTTTATGTTTTCAAAAAGAAAAGAAAAAAGTTGCTTTTTTTTTTATATAAATTTTAGTTCTTGATTAGTATTTTTTTTATCTTAAAGGAAAAAAAAAGGTTGTATAGCAAGAAGATTGAAAGTTAAGATTATAAATATATGTATTATTACAATCAATGCTTAGTAGACTACTGATAAAACTATTTAAAATTGTAATCATTTCATTAAGGTAATCTACATATAAAGTACTTATTCTAATAATGCTATTGCTGCATAGTGCTGTAATCTGCAATTGTAGTATCATCCCCACTGGTAGAATTTATATTATTGGTTGTAGTTTGAGAATCATTACTATTCACACCTAATGAAGGTGTATGAGTAAAACTATTCATTTTTGGTAATCCAGAGAGAGATTGGGAATTTTGTTGACGCTGAGGTGGATATTGACTTTCTTCAGTTAATACTTGTGATGCTAATAATCCCAAAGTATCCAACATTCTATTATTATTATTTGTGCTGCTATTACTACTAACACTATGAGCACTTTTGCTTCTCCTCTTTTTGATTTTGGATTCATCTCCAAATTGTCTTGCTCTTAATTTTATTATTTCTTTATTTTTCTCTATTATTTCATTTTTATATTTCTTTAACACTAATTTTTGATGATTATATTTATTGATCAATTCTTCATTTGCAGCAGATTGTGATTTCAATCTTTCAACTTCTCTTTTAATTAACTCATTTTCCACTTCATATCTCATATCAGCATCCTTTGATGACAATGATAGTAAATGTGCTTTTATTTTATACTGACCAGATTCATAATTAGTTTTAGTTAAAACATCAATCAATGATTTTATAACATTTGTCGTATCTGATTTTAATTCTGAAAAGTTATTTTCCAAATATTCCTTAGAAGATTTGATAATTTCTGTTGCACTAGGTAATTCAGATTCATTTGATATAGAAGTAACAGAAGAAGATTGTGATGATGGAGCATAACTTGAATTTGAAGTTGTGGTTATACTACTAGGAGGGATAGGCTGTTCAATTGGTTTTAGCAATGCATCAACTTTTAAAACGTTGTTGTCGACTGATTTATTCTCATTTGACGAGATCGAAGATGGAACAGTCTTGGTGATTTTGGATTCATTCATAGCAACTATAGTAGCCATAACCTTAAGTAAGATATATTTGAACCAGAGATTAAATCTATTGTTATTAGATCGCGACACTAAACTTTATAAGTAAAACACGAAAACACGAAAACACGAGATGTAGTTGTTGGTTGTTATTTTATGGTAGCAATGGAAATTGATTGTCGTTTTTTGTTTTTTCAACTTAGTGTTGGATTCTATCTCTAGTCCTTTTTTCACCGTTTGTCTTTTCGTTTTAATAAACTTGTTTTGTTGTTTTGTGATTAAAGGAACTCATCAACGCGTAATGTTCTCAGTCCTTTGTTTACATTTGACCTCATCGAGTTCCGAGGGGGGAAAGCTTCATTAATTACGACTTCAACAGCATCAACAGTAGCAACTCTCTCAACCGGAGTCTGGCACAAAAAGTGATTGTGACACAAGAGACACTAGAGTAGACACCAGAGGAGATATATAACATCATGTATGCCTGTCCTCAAAACTTCAATTGAAAATGCACATATCTTTCACTCAATTATGGTGGTATATTCAAATCTACATCAGTTTAAACGTATAATTCATATATCATATCTACACAGCTAAAAAGAAAGAATTCAAAGTTTTAAACCATTCCCTTTATTAATTATATGACTTGTGGAGAAGAGCAAGCGTAGTACATAAAACTGATGGTGATGTGATAAATGAGCCAATAGTAATAATACACAAGTAAAGTACCCACTCTAACGGTAAGACTTTTGGAATCTGGCTCTGGCACCACGACCACCGAATTTCTTTGGTTCTGGTCTTCTGGAATCAGCAATCAACAAGGTTCTGTCGTAAGAGACAAAGATCTTTTTCAATTCGTTCTTGGATTGTTCATCAACGTATTTTTGGTAGTAAGCAACCAAACCCTTAGCAATAGCTTGTCTGATAGCGTAAACTTGAGAGACGTGACCACCACCAGTGACTCTAACTCTGATATCAATGTTGGCGAATTTATCCAAACCAACCAAGATTAATGGTTCGTAAACTTTGAAACGTAAGATTTCTGGTTCAACCAAGGTGATTGGAGCACCATTAACCTTAATTAAACCTCTACCTTCCTTAACGTGGGCAACAGCAGTGGCAGACTTCTTCTTACCAAAAGTCTAAAATTTGTTAGTATATGATATTGATAAGATTTCATGATAGAAAAATGTGCACAGTGGGTCAATCTTCATAGTGGTATATAATGATTCAAATTATCTATTTCATTTATTTGTAAAACTGCATATTCTCCTGTAATGTTTTATTTTCAAGTTTAATTCATGTTATCACTTCCAATGCTTTGTTCACATCAAATGGTTCCTTCAATAAGATTGACCCAACAATATTTTCAAAACGGTGTGCACATATTCTCTAATTCACTCGTGTATTCTTTTTTTTAACATACTTGGACACTCTTAACTTCTTTAGTAGACATCTTTGTGGTGATTCTATATGTACCTCTCTAGTATGTCTTTATGATCAAAGTTGAAAATTAATGTTTTTTCACAGTGTTGTGAGTCTGTTTGGTGTTGCTCGTAACAACATTTTTTTTGCTTTGCGTCGTCTAAAATTTTATGTCGTTGGTGTTGGGAAAAAACAAATTCGCGGGAAGATTTGTAGTAATCTGTGACTGTTTTCAAAACATTAGGGTTGTAAATACGTCACGTGGAGGTACAAAATAGAGAAAAATTTGTAGGGTTAGATTGTGACTGTTTCTCACATAACATCCGTTCACCACAGTCTGTCAATCGCTTAGGATTCTGGTTCGGAGCACAGCCAGACCCACTCAATCTTTCCAAACAAAATTTCATCAAAAATATCACCAATCTTCACTTGAGTACAGTTAGAAGGACAGTAAATCATCAACAATGGGTATGTGAGACCACTGATATACAAGGTGAAAAGAAGACAACAACGTTATAATTAAGAATAAGAATAAGAATAAGAGAAGTCACAGATTTTGTTTTTGTTGTGTTTAATTTGAACTGTTTTTGTCATCTATGTTCATCATTGAAATATTGATTAATTATCATATAATGAGTATAATATACTAACTAAAGTTATAGCTATCGCTAAGAATTTACCACTTTTGAAAAACCACTTCAGAAAGCACTGGCAAGAACGTGTCAGAGTTCACTTTGACCAAGCTGGTAAGAAAGCTTCTAGAAGACAAGCTAGAGCTGCTAAGGTTGTCAAAGCTGCTCCAAAGCCAGTTGATGCTTTGAGACCAGTTGTCAGAGCTCCAACCGTCAAATACAACAGAAAAGTCAGAGCTGGTAGAGGTTTCACTTTACGTGAAATTAAAGCTGCTGGTTTAACCGCTGCTTACGCCAGAACTGTTGGTATTGCTGTTGACCACCGTCGTCAAAACAGATCTACTGAAATTTTCGAATTGAACGTTCAAAGATTAAAGGAATACCAATCTAAGTTGATTGTTTTCCCAAGAAAGGGTAAGACTCCAGAAACTGAACAAGTTGTTTCAACTGCTGCTACTTTCCCAATTGCTCAACCAGTTCCAGAATCTGAACCAAGAGCTGTTGTCCAACCAGAACAATCTGCTTACAGAACTTTAAGATTAGCTAGATCTGAAAAGAAATACAAAGGTATCAGAGAAAAGAGAGCTAGAGAAAAGGCTGAAGCTGAAGCTGAAAAGAAGAAATAAGCTAAATGATCCAAATTAATAAATTCAAGAGGGTTATTTGTTTACGATTTTTCTTAAGGGGCATATGTATATTTAATACAAATGATTAAAATAGATATTTATTGTAGTTTATTGTAATTTTGTATCATCTTATGAGATGTGTTATGTACGTCAATGTCATCAATAATATTTTCAATAGGAATGGTACATGCACACCTTCAATTTTAATATTGGAACTAATGATTTAGATTAAAAGAAAACCTACACTTAATTAATCATTAGAAACTACAACAAAAATAGAAATATTACGGTCATTATTTATTGCTTTCCCAATTTAATACACCACAACATTCAGGTTTTGATGATATTTTTTATAGATTCCCAATTTAAGACATTAAAAGTAACAAATATAATTTTTTAAATTTAATTAATTGAATGCGCTTAATCGAACAAACCGAAACCCATATCATCATCGGATTCTTCCTTAGCTTCTTCTTCTTTTTCTTCTTCAGCAGCTTCTTCAGAGGCACCGGAAGCACCACCAGCAGCAGCAGCTGGAGCAGCAGAAGAACCAGCAGAGATATTGGTTAATAAAGCCTTAATATCTTGGGTAGCTAAAGCCTTGGCGTACAAGTCAGACCAGATCTAGAATAGTAGTTAGTAAATAGTTCAAATGAAATCAAATATTTCAGATAATATGATATGGTTTGTCTTAAAAGAAAAATTGTTAAAAAAGTCAGCATTTCATTGAGACTAACAATATAATTCTTTTGTTCAATAGCATTCACCTAAATCACAAAAAATCTGAATTTTTATAGTTTTTTAAATAACTCACCTTGTCAACTTGAACGTTAGCAGCGTTGGCCAAAGTCAACAAGTTTTCAGAAGAGATTTCAACTTCAGCATCAGCTAAGATTAGAGCAGCGTAGGACAAAGCAGTTTCGACAGACATTTCTAATTGTATCTTTAAGAATAATCAAGTTTAAGCTAGTGAAAGCGGACTATTTCTTTGGTTTAGGTTATACTTTATTGGTACTGGTTCGTAAACCAAGGTCTATCTTTTTTTTGCGACCCAGTGGAAAATTTTCAGCTTGCGTGGTGTCAGGATGTAACGACATAACAACCCTAAACTGTGACTGCTGATAACAACGATGGGTTAGGGTTTGTAAGATAATGCATGAAATTTAAAGGACTCTGATTTTTTTTAGTTTAGCGGTACAGGTGAGTGTCAGTTTCTATTGGTGTCAAGTAAAAAACAATGACAGGAGGGGCTGAGGACAGGATTGTGTCGGAATAATATTTTGGGGTTCAGATAGTTGTAGAATGAAAATGTTTTGTGAGAATAGATAGTTATTTATTCATATGAATGTTGTCTTTTAAATGCTTTGATATCATGATTCTAATCATTCTTTGTCTGAAGATTACAGTATAATGCAATGTAAATACATTTTATGGAAATTTTCGATTAGAGACACTACAACATTATCGAATCAAATGCTAACATTAATTATGAAATACATAGTATGATAATAAAAGTGTACTTCAACATCCATATGAATAAGGATGTTCTAAATTTAAATAATCCATTCATAAAATCATATCATTTTTTTGTTTGAGAGCTCCTTCTTTGCCTTTCTTGTTCTTCTAAAAGACTTAATTTCATAGCTTCTTCAATCATTTTGCGTTCAAGTTCATTTTCATCATTTTGTATTAACATATTACTTGCATGAATTGCACTTGCAGTGGCAGCTTTTCTTGCTAATCTTGCTCTTGCAGAATTTAATTTTTCTTGCCAATCTGGACGAATATAATCAGTAGTTATAACTAATGAACTATTTGCAGGAATAGATACACGTCGTTGTGAAACAGTGCTATTATTTCTTTGGGCAGATTTTTTGAAATAATTATCATCAACATCAAATGTGGTTGTTTCTTCATCTTCTAAAATAACTGTACTATTATTACGTTGATGTGATTTATAATCACTAACATCTTCAACTCCAGTTTCTTTCAATGGTTTTGGTTTTTGATTTTTAAATGAAGCTGGAGGAATACCACCTATACCAGTTCTAAATAATTCAACAGGAGGATCATAAGTAACACCAAAATCAGTAGTTGCACAATAAGGACAATGAGCAGGTTCAGATATTAATAAATTTGGATCATTTTTAATTGTTGAATCTTCATCATCATGAGGGAAATGAGGTTCTAATCTTTTAATTTGAACAAAACATTCAGTGCAAATGGCTTGATGACAACATCTTGAATAATTTATCCATTTTGGATAGTATAAGAAACATATTGGACATTCAATAACATTTCTATAAAGTAATAATTTTAAATCATCTGAAGCAGCAAGTTTTGATGAATCTCTTTGTTTTAAATATCTTTCTTCTTCATCTTTTTGCCAATCTAATTTTTTTAATTTTAATTGTTTATTAAATTTTTTACTTAAATGTTTTTTCAACTCTTTTTTACTTAATGTTGTTTCATCAATATTATCATCATAATTCAAATCTTCATCTTCATCTTCTGCTTCATGAGGAAGTGTATGTAATTTTAATCCATTAATAACATTTAATAATTCTTCATCAGTCCAGTTTGGGTCATATTCTTGTAAAGGAGTATAAAAAGGGGCTAATTTTCTTTCAATAATTAATTCTTTAACTATTCTAATGTTATAGTCCAAATTTAAATTATAAATCCCATTTGGTGCTAAATATCCACCATCAACATTTTCATCATATTTAACAATCAAACCTTGAGCTTGAGATTCTTTTAATCGTTCTTTTTCTTTAGTTGAGTGTCTTCTTGATCTAGTTGTAATAGAAGAACCTGTAGAGTTGTTGGTATTGCTATTAGCACTGTAATTACCAGAAATGTGTAAGTTAGGAGGTGTATAATGTAAATTTGAAATATGGGCGCCTAAAGAACTTCCTCTACGGGAAGAAGATGAACCGCCCTGACGTTCTTCTTTTGCTGGAACGTTACCCATGATTATGTGTATACGTATATCTAGCTATTCTTGGTTGTAGTTGTTGATGTTGATGTTATCTTTTGTAGATGTTTTGGTTGATGTTAATGTTATTATTATTGTTATTATTATTATTATTATTGATAAAGAATGTGTGAATATTTTACTCCAGAGTTCAGAAAGCTCGCCGCAGGAAAGAGAGTTTGTGACACGTTCAAATAAAAAAACTTGAAAACAGCGGTCCTAATAGAATGTGTTTATTAGAATTAAAAGGATCAGTTTATAACTAACCGCTTTTTATAATTTGTGTTGATGTTGCAATAGGCTCTATTTTTTAAAATGTTGCTGTTGGTTAATATTTTATTGTTGAAAGCGGCCTCTGCCTAACGCCTCTTTTAATGATAAGAATATTTAATTTCCCATTTAATATTCCCGGGCAAAAAACATCGGATTAATACAAAAAATAAACATTTAAAATTATTATTATTATCATTATTATTATCATTATTACTAATATAAAGTCTATAAAAAAAATCTAGCAAAATAGTACAGTTATAGCAATTCATTCATTTGCAATACCAACACCAAACCCACTACCAATAGCTGCTAAAAACCCAAGTAATAAAAATAAACCAGTACACATACTTGTAGTCTTAAAAGATGATGTAGTTGGGCCAATAAAATTATCCACAATACCAAATCCCAAGAAAAAAAACAATGGTGGAACAATGAATGCAATCAAATATAATAACCATGGATTTATACTAACTTTATTAAAATAATTTGAACTATTTTGTCTTCTATAATATTGGATTTTTTCTAGTAATTTATCATTATGATCATAATCATAAAAATCTTCAGAATTTCTATAATATTCTGGTTGTGCTGGTGTATATAAAATTTTTTCTTTATCCAATTCATCATTAGTTGTCATTATTGATTGTTTATGATATTTAACATCAAATGAATAACTATTACTAGTTATATCATGAACACCATCATTTGAATGAATTTTTGCAATTGGTGCACGATATCTAGAATCAATTGCACTTAAATCATCTCTTGCATGATCAACAGGTCCACTAGCAGATGGAACAACACCAATTACATTAAAACCTAAACCTTTTCTACCCGTTGTACTTTGTGATTTAATACTAGCACCATCACCATTAGTTTGGGTTTTATTTAATAAAACATGAGGAATTCCAGGTGCTTTTTTTCTAGATGTTTCATATTTTAATAAAGAAGCTGCTGTATTTTTTTCATCAGAATTACCAGACTTGGAAGATCTTCTGGAACGAGGTAATGGTGGAATAATAAGTGGATTAGAAGCTGATGAACCAGAAGATGATGGTGCTATAGATTGAGGTTGTGTCATGTTTGTTCTATTTGATGGTAATGTAGGAATTGGGAATGAATTTGATTTTGGAATTTGTTCTAATGAAGAAGATCTTACTGGTGAATTTGAAGTAGAAACTTTCAAAACTGCATTTTTTTCAACTTTATTAATTACCATTGGTTGAGCATTTTCAATTACTGAACTATTAGGTATTGGTGAACTAGGTATTATTGGGGAATTTGGTATCGGATCTAACTTAATACCTGTAGGTAATTTTTGAGGATGTTGATTTGAATATAGATCAATAACTTGTGAAACTGTAGCACTTCTTCTAGAATTTTGACCAAAAGATTTAGAATTTGATAGCTTCATTGGTAATGGATGAATTGAATTTAATTCATCAATAGGGAAATTACTTTCTTGTAATGTAGTATCAGCAGTTGGTGCAATAGAACCAGATTGTGAAGTCACAAGTGTTTGAGGTGGTGACATTAAATCAGTATGTGGATTAAAACTATTAACATCACCTTGAGTAGCTGGTGAAAATTCTTGTGGTTTGGGAACAAGAGAAGATGGAATATCATATTTGGAACTTGAAGATAAAAAGGAAAACCTATGTGAATTTCTATTACCAGGAGCCCCAAGTAAACTATTTCTTTTTGAATGTGTTGAATTTGTTCTTTTTAATTTAAATTCTTTTAAAGATCCAGATCTTGATAAGTTTGATTTAGAATCAGAACCAGAACCAGATGAAGAATTAAAATCAACCTCACTTAAAATGGAATCTCTAAATTGAGAGCCATTAGATGACCTTTTCTGTCTTGGAGCAGCAACGTTAGTCGTAATGTGATTCTTATCATCATCATTGGTATTATTATTTTTATCATTCTGTTCATTAAAAACATTAAAAGGTCTCTGTATCCCATTTTGATCAATAAAACTTTCTGTAAACATAGATTTTCTATGTGGACTAACCATACCATTACTATTATTTATGTTATCAATGATGGCAGTTGAATTATTATTTGAAGCATTATTAGTATTATTAACTGATCTTGTAAATGATACAGAAGAAGATCTATTCAATTGTCTTAATAAAAAAGATTCATCAGAATCTGTGACGTTGGAGTTGCTTATATTCGAATGGCTAGAATCTGTATCATTATCAATCCGGTTGTTGATGGTATCCCTAGGACTGTTTGATAACATTGTTGTATATTGTTATTGTTCGAGCTTTTTGAATGGAATGTTTGTGCAGCTAAAACATAAAGTTAAAAAAACAGGCTTTTGATATTAAATCAACATGTAAACTCACCAAGATTTAAATAGCAAGTATCTTTTAGTTAATTATTTTTTTGTCGTCTCACAATATCTGCACCCAGCAGTTTATTCTTCTAGTTGAACTTGTTTATGGTTGTTTTAGTGTATTAAAAGATCTTCAGCCATATATTAATTTGTTTACTTTTTGTTGCACTTAACCACCTCAAAAAAAAAATAATTTTTGCGTGCGTTTAACAGGTCAGATGATAGGTCACGTGAATGTCACAAAAATTTCAACTTTTGCAATTTGTAGAGTTTTGATATGAATAAAAAGGATGAAAAATGAACCAAGGTGTTTGTAATTGAGTATACAAACAGGTCCAAAGTTTTACAATGAAGTATTTGTTAATTATTGTGTGAAATTCAAAGGAGTGAGATGAAATTAATTTAAGAGTGAAAGCTCCTGACATTGTATAGAGTTAACAATGTACATAGAATAATAAAATATTCACTTGTTTTAACTATTTGTTTCAGTACTAAATGATAAATTCATTCATGAAATAAAAGCGCAACTAATTAGTTTTCCATTTTAGAAACTTTTCAAACAATAACTTCCATGTTGAAAAATTATAACGTTGCTACATAAAGTTTGTCTTCTCGAACTTTGTTTTTTTTTTGGAAGTTGAGATTTGTATTAATGAAACTTTAGTATTGGAATAAATTAATTTTTGAACTTTTTCCACAAAAGGTTATGGTTATGTACTGGAATTTGTAATTGATTGAACAAAGCTATAGAGAAATCCTTTAAAGTAGCGTGGAAGTATTAATTCTAAATATGTTATATTCAAGGTACTTTCGTTTATGTGCCTGTGCCTGCTGGTTTGAAAAAAAAAATTTAGGCTAATTTTCTTAGCGTTGCGATTTTAACAAGTTAAACTCTACTTAAGTCTGTTTTAAACTCATCACTAAACATTTTCCGAAACTTTTCCTCTACAACCTGCCATCATTTAGTTGCATTAACAAACCATATTTCCTACCAAATTACATTGAAATCCAAAGTTGGAAATAAATCCCCATTCAAGTTTGATTGGAAAAAACCAACATATAACTTCATACATAAATTACCAACATGGTACATAAGAAATGAGACTTAAAGGTGTAAAGGTAAAACAGTATAATTCTAAAAAAATAGTTTGCTCTTCAATGCTACAAAATTTCTAATCATATGGTTCTCGATTTAGTTTCTAGTAAATTACAGTATTTCAATTCAAATTAACAAAAGAAATTTGATATAAAATTCAGATGTAGAGTTCTGCAATTTCCAGTATTTCTCCTATTATTTAAAGGGATGTTTGAAGCATAGATCGAGATTCGAAATGACAGACTAAATGTATCTTTATTTTAGGAAATTCTAGAATTCTGGAATTTGAAGTAAGAATACGTAAGATTTTTCAAACTGTTATTAAAGATTAGTAGTATATGTATTTTTAAACAATTCGATATCTCCATTTGTGTTAATATAAATGGGTGAAAATACTAAACTGAATCATTAATAAAAATAGGAGTGTTTGTAAAATACGCTGATAATTAGACACATACGCGATCAGAAATTTTTCAAAAGATCCTCTTAAAGATCAAACAGATTGACAACCTTTTCTACTCTTTTGTACCATTCTACTTCTATATGATTACTATTCAGCCTGGGACCCTATCATCAATTGAAAGTACACTCGTGGTACAAAACTATTAGACTTCTCTCGAGGATTCTTTGGTTGAGTTGCCCCCAAAATCTTGAAACACATACTAGACCATTGTAGACTCTTTTCTAGAGACTAAGAGATGTATAAGACTCATAATTCGCCACGTTTGAGACCACTTTATGTTCTACCATGTGCATTAATGCTTATATATGCACACATAGCCTAGTTTAAAAATAACACATAGTCTGTAGTCTTACAGTTAGACCCCCTTTCAACACTGTCAAAACAACACGGGTGGCCCAGGTGCGCAATTTAAACCAAAATCACCCAGATGCCCATTTTTGATATATAAACACTAAAGGTTCTCTCACTTCAACCATTTGCCACCCAAAAGATTTTTCTTAGATCAAACAAAAAGTATTTGGTTTTATAATAATAGTAAAACTACATTAAAGTCTACTACTATTACTATTGACTACTATTTGTTGAAACTTCTAAATCAACCACAAATACAACAACTACACATATCAAAGAAATGGGTGAAATTGAAATTCCAGCTAACTTCAAAACTTCTTTACCTCCTCGTAAAAGAGCTAAGACTAAAGAAGAAAAAGAACAACGTCGTATTGAACGAATCTTAAGAAATAGAAAAGCCGCTCATGCTTCAAGAGAAAAGAAGAGAAAACATGTTGAATTTTTGGAAGCTTATGTTGTTGATTTGGAAAAACAATTACAACTTTACAAAAATTTGAGCTCTGATTTATTGGATGAATACAAGGGCGGTAACACTAAAATTGATGATTTAATCAAACAAGTTGAACAACTACCAGATTTGGCCAAGCAAAGAGCAGAATTATCTTTGGATGAACCTTCTTCCGATTCAATCTCTTTTTCTACAGGTGAAGAAAGAAATTCTAAAAAAAGAAAAATGTCTTTAAGTTCAAGTCCAGCTGATCTACCCAAAACTCCAGAATCTTACATCTCTACACCAAGAGATGATGATGAAGCTGTTGAAGATGGTGAAGTTAATAATGAAATGTTGGTTGCTTGTTCTACAAGATCCTCATCCATTTCTGAAGAAGCTCGTACTCCAGATAACAAGAGCTCTTCTACAAACTTCATTCAAAACTATATTTCTCCAGAATCATCTCCAGAGTTTAATAACAAGTATTCTTTAACTATGAACATGGCTAATATTCAAAATGTTCCACAAATCAAAGTTGAAGATGAGGAATTTATGCCTCAAATTAAAATGGAAGATGATGCTGAAGCTTTATTTGCTTCAGTTTCAAATACTACTCCATTTATCCAAACTTTAAATGAACCCCAATTCCCAGAAAAATTGTCCTTTGAAGATTTTCAAGTAAATACAATTGATAATGATTTTGGTATTGATGAGTTGCGTAATCCAGCAGTGATTACCAGAAAAGGTGTTGAATATTCATCTACTATTGTTTGTTGCAATGGCTAGAATCTTCAAAATCGTGTTGTGTCCCCTTAGTATCTTGAACCAGTTGGTTCAAATCAAGAGGACATGGTTATGATCACTTGAATTTTCTAACCATAAAAATTAATATAGTAATTTGACTGATTCATATCCTTGCAACTTCTAGCCCGATGCGCCATCAAATCCATTTGATTTAAATGATTTTGTTTTTCTTGAGTAAGAAACAATATTTTTTAAAATGATTTGAAAAAAATATTTTGGATTCCATTAGATTTAACAGTGGTTATTTTCCATTCATTTTTTTTATTTAGCTTGTCTTTATTTTCTCTTTTGATACCCTTTAAATTTTGACTTGGTGCTTCTTTCTATTTGTTTTTGATTGGGTTTTCTTTTTATCTTTGTGGATTTTTTATAATTTTTTTCTTTGATATTAGTTTATATTACGCCTTGCAAGTGGTGATTAGGAGTTCTGATTTGTTCAGCAATGTGGCGCTTGGTTCACACAGCGACTGGCTGACTGATACTACTTTTATTATCCGTTTGTTTAGTGTTTTATTTGTTAATCGATTAGAAAGAAATGAAGAAAAAAAACTAAGAAAAGAACTTGATTTATAAAATTTATTATATTTAGAAGAGAAGTAACAATGTTTGGGAAAGTTGAAAAGAAACATGCATAATGATATGGATTTAATCATTTGTTCTACACATGAACACAGAAATTTAGTGAATGACTTGAGACATTTGGCTCGTCGTTCTTGTTCTAATAGTTTATGGAGTCTAAAAACAATTTCATCTTGTTGTACATTAATTTTGATTTTGGGATGAAGAAAGATTATTTGAGAATTTTCTTTTGAAAAGTTTGGTTCTAAATCATTCAAAATTGGAGGATTCTTTCTGGGGAAACGGTGAACATTTTATAAACAAAAATTTTAATTAATTAATTGGTGATGAATTTTATATTGGGTCTTTAAATTTTTGTTTTTACTCTTTGGTATGGTTATTTTATTTTTTTATTTTGTATATTAATGATTTCTTTAATTAAACGTTTATATTTACTTTCTTGTAGTTATCACTGGATAATCCTGGGCATCAACCAATGTATTGTGTTTCATACTATCAATAACCCATTGTGATGTTACAATTCTTTTGGTTATAACAACACCATCTTCATGTTGAGCAATTGAAGCTAAAATGGATCTAATTTCAGAAATTTTTAAATCAACTAATTGAACATCATTATAAGCAGGTACAACAATAATACTACAATCCTCAATACTAACATTGTGAACTTCAGCACCAGCAAGCTCCAATAACTTTGTAGTTTGTTCATACTTAAAGTTATCCAAAGCGTTTTTCAGTTCACAAACATAAACTTTCATCCCATTAAATAAAAACATTTCAAATAAATCATCATCAATCTCGTCATTATCATTAACTTTATCATCGCAGTTTTTAATTAACTTGCCTAACTCATCAAGGGACATTGGAACATCATAACTATCACCTAATGAGTCAATTCTAGTTTTAGCAATTTTTTCTGTGAATTCAGAAACATCAAAACAGTATCTTGGTTCCAATTTAATACACCATCCCACTTCAATAGATTTAAATAACCATGATGATTTCAAGATATCAAATCCTTTATTTCGCAATTGAACTTCTACTATAGTTTTCTTATCACTTATAACTCTGCATTCACTAAAATTAATAATCTTGGTTTCATTCTTAGTGATTCTACCACCATTATTATGAACTATTTTAATCATTTCATCAATTGAATATCTTTTTTTATTGTGAAATGAATCAGATAAAATCATGAATGTTAAACCTTGAAATAAGTTTGAACCAGACCCAATATCATCATCATTCCAAATTTCTTCATCTTGAATTTCAAGTTTTCTTTTTCTAGCTTGTCTTTTCATTTTAATTAGCTCTTGATTATTAGTCTTAACTGAAGTTCTAGTTTCTTTAATTGCTTTATAATCATCTAATGTAGTTGATGTTACCCAATCTTTATCTGTTCTGATCTTTCTGCAATATGCATTATATAATGTGGTATCTGTTTTGTAATTCTTTGAAATAGAACGATCAATAGATCTTGCTTTAACTTCGATGATAAAGGATTCTCTTGGGTCAATCCATTCTGGAGGAACTCTTTTACCAAATTCAATTAATGCTGGAGGAGGTGCATATTTATCTGTTGATTTCCATTTCCCCTTTGTTAATTGATCAATCAATCTATAATCATCAGCATCAAACCCATTAGCGACACGGCAAAAACTCCAATAATGTGGTTTTTTATCATCATCTTGATCATCTTCAGTTATTCTCAAACCACATAAATACATATCTTTTTTACTCTTTTCACGACCAATCACAACTAAATCAACATTTTCACCAAATTCTTCAAGATATTCTGGTTTAATCTTGACCCATAAGTCACTTCTCTTATCAATAAAATATTTAGATTTAGCTTGTTTTAAAATAACACCTTCAGATCCTCTTTCAATTGCTTTGTTTATAGATTTTTTTATTGCTTGTTCATTATCGACTCTAACAGTTTGAATTATTTCAACAAATGTTTCTTTTGGTTTTAAAATAGCTTGTAACCATTGTTTCCTGGTCTCCAAAGGTTTATTAATTGTTGATTTCCCATTCAAATAAAGCAAATCAAAACACATAAATAAAGGTCTTGCAGATAATCGATCCTCAACTTTTGAATCCATTGCGTTTAATCTTTGTAATTCACTTATAGCACTACCTTTCAATACCCCGAATGGTAAAATAGCATTTCTGAAAGGATCATAGGTAATCATTTCACCATCTAATACACATTCTTCAACACTTTTCACAAAATCTAAATGAGGTGAAATACAACCTTTTGATAAATCTTCACCATAAAGATATGAATAATCAGTAGCTTTTCTACTCCAATAATGAATCTTTGAGCCATAATTTTCAAAATGAATTTGAATTCTTTCACCATCCATTTTCTCTTCTATGAAAAAATCATTTTGTAATCTTTCCACGATTTTAGAATAGCTAATTCTTGGTCTCGAAGATAATTGAGGTGCAAATGGTTTTCCAATATTGATTGATAACTCTGAATCACTCAATCTCTTGGAAGGATCATATAATTTATATGCAACAGTCTTCAAACTAGTGACAACACTTAAATAATTTTGAGCATCAGGATGCCATGTATTTAATAAAATATTTTCCATATTCCTCACAATATTTTTTTTCATTAAAATATCAAAGAAATATTTCAATTCAATAAATGACATATTATCCATAGCGTAGTTAATCATTTTCATTTGGTCTTCTTTTTTGGAATCATAACGAGCCAATTCATCAAGCATATCATTAACATCACCAATAGTTAATTTTCCACCTTGAATGTCAGGCCTTCTTGATTTAATGACTTCAATACAAACATCTGATAATTTTTTATCTTTTGAATTTCTTGATCTTTTCCAATTCATTATTGTTTTAGTGGTTTCAGAATTTTTGGGTATTTTCATGATTTCTAAAATGATTTTTCCTAAAGTATAATCTTTCATGTTATAAATTCTTGATCTATCTTTATGTGGTAAAATCAAACATAAAGCTGGATAAATATTTTGACCAACCGTAGCTCTCCATTCTCTAAAAAACAATTCAATAACTCTTCTTTTCTGTTCAGTAACACTTTGACGACCATAATAATTTGGATTCCTTACAATTTTTTCAAGTTGTTCAAACAAACGTTCACAAAGCCATTTAAATTGAGGTAATGGACCACCAAAATTTTGTGGAGCTTCAGCATCTGTAAGATCTGTGTCAACGTATTTAGATACTTGCCATGGATTCTCCTGTAATTGAGTGTTAGTTATGATTTCATTCGAACCATTCATTGTATTGTCCTGGTTGTGATAATTGTATTGTTTAATAGTGTTTGCGCTTTGCTAATTTTGAGAAATGTTATCTGTTCGGAATTAATTTCGGGATTAGTTCGGTGATAAAAATTGGTATACAACTTCTTAATAAATAAATTAATATCTTTTTATTGAATAATTAAGCTGTAATTTTTAGCTTCTCTACATGTTCTAGTTCATCGTCAGTGTTTTGATCTTCATCGTCCTCATATTCTTCTGTTTCTTCAGTTTTCTTTAAAATTATATTTCCTAAAGCATCGTATTCAATTTCTGATTCAATAACTTTACTCTTTTTGGATATTATGTTACCCAAATTATCATATTCAACTTCTTCATCTTCATCTAATTCTCCTTCTTCATCTTCATCTTCATTTTGCTCGTCTTCATCACTTGGAGGTAACATACCACGGTTAGTATTCCCTTGTAACCATAAATCATCAGAATCATTATGCTGTTTTCTTTGTTTAACTTCTTCTTCTAACTTATCTAGCCATTCATCTTGAGCTTTTTGAATAGATTCAGAATCGGTACATTGTTGATAGATTTCTAAAATTTCCTTATTAATTTCCAAGAATGCAGGACCCCAAGAAAAATTATCTAATAAATCAGCAGCCCAATCAGTATGGCCAACAATAGCAAAACAAGCAGCTAAAGCTTCAACACAGTTTAATTTCCATGGTCTACCATAGTTCACTTGATTAGCTGCGACTAAATATGGTAATAATCTTTCATGTTTCCCACCAATCTTGTTGAATGGAACTTCATCTAATCTAGCCCATGAACATTCAACAACTGCAGCACCGTTAGTTTCAACAATTTCTCGGTCATTTGGACACACAACACCTTTACCATTTGGTCTAAAAAACGTGTTAGTTCAAAAAAATCAATCATTCATCAGAAGAAAAGCATACGAAACAACAATCCCTTGAAATTTTTGACCAATTCTTAAACTTTTGATCAATCCAAGTCTTTCTAATTTTTTCCCACTACATCTTTTGGGATCACAATGTTCAAAATCCTTGAAATTTTTTTGTTAGTAAATAATAGATATACAAAGATGACATTTTACTTACCCACATCGCTAACTTTGTATGAAAACTTTCTGAAGAGACATGATGTTTATTCTCATATTTTCTACTATGTTTCCCAGTGTGAACTTTTGGTTTTCTATTATCGTTATCTTTTTCTTTATTCTTCCCTTTACCCATGATAAACAAGCTGTCTTATATAAGAAGTTTATAACCTTCACTGGTATTAATTGAATTAATATTCGATTTGATACTCATCGCATAAAAAAAAAACCGAGTTCCGACTTTTATGTAAAAATACCCCGGAATTCGTTAAGAAATTTGGATCGCCAGAATCTGGAAACAGACAAAACAGAACTGAGCGGTTAAACAGAAGAAATCAGAAGAGACAGAATCAGACTCAAAAAACTGGAGAAAGGCATTAGTTGAACAAGAGTATTTTGTGGGTATTTTTAAGTAAATAATGTTTTATACAAATACTGTCCTTTTCATACCATATTAACATTTTTGTTTTTAGAAACTCAAGCTGACAGACATATTTAAAGATCAGAGAGATAGTTTAGGACAACTTTCTCCTACAAGACCAACAGCTGGCTGCTAGACCATGCCTACACATTTGCCATTGCTTTTGAACCCACTGCTGAATACCATTTTCAACAACCCACAGCCAACAAAATCTCCTTTGAAAGATGTTTATACGAAGCTGAGTAAGAGTTGGGAGGAAGGTACAGTAATTTTGGTTCCATCATTAGATATACTACTCAATTACACTGATAAAGAATCTGGAATATCGTTCAAGGACTTATGTTACTCGGAAGAATTTGTTAATAGTCATATCATCAAGACATCTGAAGTTAAGAATGCTAGAATTTTTCAAACTTTCAATAATAAGGAAATATTTATTAAAAAGGATTTATTAGTATTGGGGAAAGGGTTCAAAAAACCTCAAAGAATAAAAATTTTGAATTCTGACTTTTTTTACAATTTTAATGATTATTTTGAAAAAGGTAGAAGGTTTATGATTATGTATATTGAATTTCCTGTCATTGGTGTTCCAATAAAGTCAAGCATAATTGAAGTTTTTACCCCATCAAATAATAATAATGGTAAAGTCATATTACACAACCAAAACACAGAACAAGATCAAGTTCATCAAAATCAAAATCTACAACAGAATCATCAAATTGGACAACCCCAAATTCAACAATCTTCCCATATTTTAGATACAACACAAGAATCAGTAACTTCAACAGAATCAAATACACAAGTGAAATTTGAACAATTAATGAGAACTTTTCCATTGATTGCTAAGAACACTGGTGAAAAATATGAAAATTTATTTAGAAGATTTTATGTCAGAGATTTACAATCTTTAGATGAATTGATTAAACAATTCAATTCAACAATTGAAAGTTCTTCCAAAATTTTCCAAACTTTAAATTCAAATATAGTGGATTCTATTTTTGATTATGCACCAAACATTGATTTGAACGAATCAATCTTTGATTATGTTGAATTAAACATATATGACAAATTATGGAATAAACTTTGTGATTTGACTGGTGATTTTCTTTCCCCTAAATACAAAGATTTAGAACACTTGAGTCTAAATCAAGTATCACTTCCCAGTACTTTTAAAAACAATTTAACCAAAATATCTATCTTAGAAAAATCTATACAACAAGCTATTGCTGAATTTAAGACTTTATCATTAACTGCAAGTGCCGATTCTAAGACAAAAATCTTGGTTGATACTATAAACACTTTATCAAATACTGAAGGGGTCACTATTGATGCTGATACTCTTGTGGGTTTATTAATAATAGTTGTCGTCCATTCAAATGTTCCAAATCTAGAAAGTCATCTGTTATATGTTCAAAATTTTTCATTCCATAGTGTTGATTTTGGTTTTGTTGGTTATACTTTATCAACTTTTGAAGCTGTTTTATATTATTTAAAGGATGATGAAAATTGTAAAACTTTAGAAACTTATTCCAATACAAACAACAATGTTTTTAATTGGCTTGAAACTAAACAATTAGATCATTTAAAGAAAATTGCTGATGATTATAATGGAGATTCTGATTCTAGTTTGAAAAGTAGAACTATAAATGGGGAATCATTGTTAATGAAAGCTGTTCAATCAAATGATTACGATACGTGGAAATTATTGATTGATTATGAAGAAATATTCCCATTAGAAGATATTTTAACTGATAAAATGACCACAGATGCAAATTTATTAAATTTTGCATTAAATTCTGAGAATTTTGATATTGTGGATGAAATTACTGATATTTTATTTAATTCATGTACTGTTAATGAAGTAGTCTCATTTTTGAATAACAAAGATAATCATGGAAGAACTATTGGGCATTATTTATTCCATTATAAGGATATAATTTCCAAGTTGGGGCCATTTATTGATTGGACTGTTAAAGACTTAAATGGCCAAACACCATTATTTGCCATATGCAGAAGCTATGATACAACAAATTACAACGCATTAATTGACCAAGTTTTTGAAACTGTTGATTTATGGTATAAAACAAATGGTTCCCAATTTGATTACTCTGATCATATTGATAATCGTGGGAATACATTATTGCATATTTTGAACTCAAAAGTTGATGTACTTTTGAAGTATCAAAGAATTAATATTAATGAAAAAAATCAAAGAACATTTACACCTATAATGATTTATTCTAAATATAATAGAATTGAGAACATTAATAATATTTTAAATGATAAAAGGTTAGAATTGGCTATAACTGATAAGAATCATTTCACTTGCCTTGATTTATCTAAAAATGAGCAAGTTTCAAGATCTTTAGAATTAACTTACTTAAAAGAAAAAACTCCAACTGTTAATGATAAACAAATTGGTGTTATGAGAGTTAAGTTAGATGGTAATGAATGGAAATTAGTTGTTCGTGGGATTGTGAATGGTAAAGAGTATTTTACAACACATCTATTTCATGATTTTAATAATCTTGTTGAATTATTGAGAGTTGAATTCCCAAATACTTTTTTACCTTTAGAACAAATTTTAAAAATTTTTGATACAGTTTTAAACTTTGGAGTTTTCAATAAATTGAAATTAAATAAGATTATTGATCAATTAAATATCTTTCTAAGCAGTTTACTTTATGTTGAACCATTAGCACAACATGAATTAGTTTGGGAATTTTTAGTCCAACCAATTTTTAATAAAGAAGTTTTATCACAAAGATCACAAATGAAAATTTTGAATTATAAACAAGATATGTTGGTCTCACAAGAGAACGAAGAAGTTATGTTACAACCTGAAGACATTATTGAAATGAATTTTTTCTTAAAATTTTCTTTGAAAGAAATCAATAAATTGAAATTTAATTATGATAAATTGATTAAAGTTGTTATATTCTTAGAATTAAAAGGCAAAGAATATGTTGATGCTTTAGATATTTTTGCAGCAGAAACAGCACCAGATGTTAAAGAACTGGAATACGTTGGTAAAGTTTGGGGCTCAACAACAGATGGTTATGAAGTTAACTCTGAACTGTGTGATATGGTTTTATATTTATCATTTTCAACAGATGAAATTATTAAAAAAGTTAATGTTATGTTAAATAATAAGATTTATAAATGGTGGAAACTTTATGGTGAATTAATCGAATTAAATAATAGTTATAAGAAATTCAAATTTGTTGAATTAAGGAAAAACAATAAACAAGTTCAAAGTTCAGATGTTGAAGGTTTTACTCATGTTAATGAAGCTGGATTTGAACAATTAACCAATGTTACAAGCTTTGGTGATAGTTTTGAAGCAGTTTCTAAAAATGTTAAAAAACAACAACAACCATCATTTTTAACTTCATTTATTGAATCCAAAAGACAGAAATATGAATCTAAATTATTGAATGGATTAAGTGATGTTAAAAGAAGATTATTAGAATTGAATAAAGAAATGAAATATAGTCATGAAACATTAGCAATGGAGATGAATAATTTTTTGATTTTTAAATCACATTTTTCAGTTTTAGCTATTCAAAAATATGTTTTGAAACAAATTAAGACTTTAAAATTTAGAAATTGTATGTTAGAAAGAGGGTTGGAAGATTTAAGGAAACTAAAGTGAGGTCAAATAGGTAATATTTATATTAATGCATCATTCTTTTTTATAAAGAATTATCTTGTAATGCTACACAAAGTTTTTTCTAAAAAAACCAGATCAAACGCAAGTATATAAAGTATATTAAAAAGATCAATAAGTTGACATAAAACAAAAAAAATATAAACATTAAAATTTATAAAGTCATTATTATTGTTAGATTATTGTACAATCAAATCAATTGATTTAGTTACCACTGTTGTTGTTATTGTTGTTACCAGCACCACCAGCACCACCAAAAGCATTCATCATAGAACTTAGATCTGGCATACCACCAGAACCACCAGCACCAAACTGTTGAGCCATTTGTTGAACAGCTGGGTTAGACATTAGATTTTGTAAAGCAGATGGGTTAGACATCATTTCTTGAGCCATGGACATCAATTGAGGGTTATTTAGCATTTCAGCAAAGTTTGGAGCACCACCAGCACCACCAAACATTGATGATAGATCTGGTAAATTATTTCCTTCAGAAGCACGAGCATTAGCTTCACGAGCAGTGGATGTGGATTCTGAACCAGCTTGATCTGGAGTAGAAGAATCTAGTTGTTCTTGCATTCTCTTTTTAGCAGTTTCGAAACCTTTCTTCATAGCTTCACTTGGATGATCACCTTCAACTTCCAAACCCATTTTATAAGCAGTGAAAGCTTCTTTTGGCTTGTTCAAAGCATAACTTGCAAGACCTAATCTTGAGTAAGCTTTAGCATAAGTTGGATCAATATCAATTGCAGCTTGAGCATCTTCAACAGCCTTATCATGTTGTCTTAGAGAGGAATATGCAGCGGCTCTATTGGATAAATAAACAGCATTCTTTGGGGTCAATTCAATGGCTTCAGTGTATTTGGCAACAGCGGTTTCAAAGTCCTTAGCAGCCATGGCTTTGTTACCTTCTATTTTCAAAGCATCGGCTTGTTTAGCAGTTTCTTCATCACTTTCAACATGAATAGGGACATCAGAACCTTCAGATTTTTTAGTAGTAGCACTAGATTTTGAAGATTTGGAAGCTTCTAAGATTTGTTTTAAACTTTGACCGTGGAAAACATTCTTAACGGTGGCATTTGCATCGGCAGCATCAACTTCAAAAGCATCAGCAATACAATCAGTAGCGACATCAATTGACTCCAAATAATCTTGGGAGACTTCTTTTTTAGTAGCAACTTCTTTTAAAAAGCTGATGATAGATAATGCAATTTCTTTGTTGGACATTGTTTGTTAGTTTCTTTGAATAGTTCTTTTTAATTGAGAGTTGAAGATTTTTAAAACTATTTAAATATTTAATTTGGCAACTGTTCTTGAATCTTCCAGCACCTTCTACTTGTTGATTTTGTTGATCAGAATAGTGACTGTCATTCTGAAACGTGTCCATAAATTTAAATCATGTGATGCATTACCCGTCCTGGTTGGGACAGCATTTGCTGACTTGGTTAGTATTTTTAGAAGATTATTTTGGCCGTAATCCTGTTCCTCGTGGCCCAATGGTCACGGCGTCTGGCTACGATTTAGTAGTTACTTCTGAAACCAGAAGATTCCAGGTTCGACTCCTGGCGGGGAAGGTTACATTTTTTTTTTTAATTACTGTTCAACAAATATATTTAAAACTATATATATATATTGACTGTTCGTTATAATCAAGCTCTTGCAACTGCAACATGATCACCATCTTTTTTAGAACTTTCTAAAGCAGCACCAATGAATGCTAGATGATGATAAGTTTTTGCTGGAGTAGAAATCAATAAAGATTTATCCTTTTTAGTAACAGCTTCATAAAAATTATTAAATTCATCAATAACACCTAAACTATTATTTTCATCAAATTCCAAATATTCTTCTTCTTTAACTTCATCTGCAAAAGAACCGGTAACTAGTTTAATTGATCTTGGTTTTTTAGCTGTAAATTCCAAAGTTAATGACCCATTGGTACCATAAATGATAAAAGAACCATGTTTTTCTGTAGCACCAAAAGCTGATCCATAAGTAAATGTACCAATGATATTCTTTTCAACTAATTTAACTGTAGAAAATAAGATATCATCAGTACCTGATTCTTCTCTAACTTGTTTTGTTAAAGCAGAAACAGATTCAACTTCACCTAAAACACCAGTCAATAAAGCAATTTGATGAACACCACCATCTGATAAAAATCCACCAATATGTTCTGGTTTTTGTCTCCAAGTTGTTGCCAAATATTTATTTGTTCTATTAAATGGACCAGTTGATCTATAAGTGAAAGAGATAACATCACCAATTTTAGATAATCTTTCTCTTAATAATTCAGCACTTTTGTAATATAACCAATTTTCATTAATCATGATTGGAATATCTGTAGATTTATCCAATTCAACAATTTTTTTAGCATCTTCCAAAGTTGCAGCAATTGGTTTTTCAATCATGATTGGTTTACCAGCATCTACAGCTTTTTTAATAGTTTCATAATTAAATTGAACTGGTAATAAAGCATCAATAACATCAACTTTTGGATCTTTTAATAAAGAATCTAAAGAATCATAAACATGATCATTAGAAATATTGGCTTTTTGAGCAAATTCTTCAGCTTTTGATTTTGTTCTGTTAAAACAAGCAATTGGAGTAAATTTTTCTGGGATTGATTTAATAACTGGTAAATGAGTATCTGTTGCAAAAATACCAGTACCAACGATACCTAAGTTCAATGGGGACATATTATAAGCTTGAAAAATAGTTTAACAATATAAATCAACTTTCAAATCAATTGAGTTGATATGTCTTTGGATATTAATTTGCCACTTGGTAAAAAATTAAATGAATTTATAATAATTTTGTTATTCATCGGAACAACCTGCACCTTTTTTCCTGCAGGGGATCTACTAAAAAAGGCTGTACAAAATGAAATTCTAAATTTACTGGAAAAACTAAAAATACAATATTGGTCTTATTTATTATGTTTTTAGTATATGTTGTTGTACAAATCTATATTTAATTCAACTCATTTCTTTTCGAGTAGTTGATGAACTTTATCTTCAAGAGCTTTCAATCTTTCATCTTTTTCAAGGTTGGCAGCTTCTAATTTAGAAACTAAACCTTCAAAATGTTGAACAACTTGAGTCAATTTATCAATAGAACCTTTTAAAGTAGCTGGTTTTGCACTGGTAGTTGTAGTGGCAGCAGAAGTAGCAACGGTAGCAGAAGCAATGGCAGCAGAAGCAACTTTAGTTTCAGTCTTGTCATCTTTAGCTTCAGCAACTTTATTTTCAACCTTTGGTTCAACCTTTGGTTCATCCTTCTTTGTTTCAACCTTTGGCTCAACCTTTGGCTCAACCTTTGGCTCATCTTTCTTTGGTTCAACCTTTGGCTCAACCTTTGGCTCAACCTTTGGCTCATCTTTCTTTAATTCATCCTTTGACTCTTTCTTTAATTCAACTTTCTTAACAGGTTTATCATCTTCATCATCCCAGTTAGATTCATCTTTAATCTTGACATCATTTTCATCATCTAGATCAGCAGCTTTTTTCAACAGTGAATTAACTTCATTTTTTTGTAATAAATCATCAACTTTAGTCTTTGGTGTGGAATAAGAAGTTGTAACTGATTTTGGTTCTTCTTTAATTTCCTTCTTTGGTTCTTGTTTAATATCCTTTGTAATTGGTTCAACTTTTGGTTCTTCTTTTTTTTCTTCTTTTTTTTCTTCTTTCTTTGGAGCAGCTTTTGAAGCAGTAAAAGTTTGTTCTTCACCATCATAAATAGCCTTCATTGATAATAAAATAGGACCATCAACATTCTTACCATTAAACCATTCTTCAGCAGATAAAGCAGGCTTGTTAGAAGGAGCATCTGGATAAATATCATCTTGGAAAACTTCAGCTTTTCTTGGAACAACAAATGAAATTGGTTCAATAATTGTATCTCTAACAGATTTATATAATTTTAAAACTTCATTATCAGCAACTTTAACGGTTCTTTTTGGAGCAATAGCCAAACCTCTTTGTGGATCTGTTGATTGATATTCAGATAATGGATATAATTCATCATCTTGAAATTCATAATAACGAATATTACCATCACCTTTACCACCAACATAAAAGATTTTAGTAGAATCATCAAAGAATAATACTAAAATACCTGAAGAAGAATCAACAGTATATAAACCACCAATTGGACCAGCTGCAATATCATTTGAATTCCAAACACCTAATTGACGATCAGATAATCTATCAAATCCAGTAGTACCAATACGATCAGAATTACCAAACCAAACAACTCTTGAATTTTTAGCACCAGAATGACCTGGACCTTCACTAATAATTTCATTAGATCTAATATCCCAAACACGTAATCTACGATCTCTTGAAGTAGTAGCTAATAAATTACCATTATAGTTAAAGGCAAAAGATGTAACCAAATCTTTATGAGTTAAAGTAATTTTATCTTTACCATTTTCAATATCCCATAATTTAACGGTATAATCTAATGAAGAAGAAGCTGCAACGTTTTCAGCAGTTGGATGAAATTGAACATGACCAACTTTTCTTTTATGACCAGAATATAAAGCAACAGGTGCAATATCTTTAACTTCACCTTCATCATTAACATAATGATGGAAAGAATAGTCATCTGGAACTTTCCATAACCCAATTTTAGAATCATCAGAACCAGAAATAATAATGTTATCATTAAATGGATTAAAATCAGTATCTAAAACAGTTGCAGTATGACCTCTAAATAATGGAACTTTATCTGGTGCTTTTCCAACTTCATCAACTGGGATAACAGCAAAAGCACCACCACCAGAAGCATTCCAATTAACAGAGATATATTTCCCATTTGCCTAAAAATAATTAGTGTGTGTTTGTCACTGTATATAAAAGGGCTAATTACTTTAATTAAATTTGAATCCCAAGCATTTGTGCTAACATGGATGTTATCATAACATAATTCTTTCTTTGATGCTTGACCATAAACATGACGGTACTTAGAAGCACGGACGAATCTCCCACTAATCTGTGAGTTAATAATTGATGTTATTTAATGGTATTGTTGATTGTTGTCATTAAGGGTGCAATGGATATTGAACAATAAAAAACAACATATAAACAAGCATTGATCAGTAATAAACATACCTCATTTTACTAGTAGTATTATTTGATCTTTATAGATTTTTTAAAATAATTGTTTTATCCGTTGATTGATAATTCAGTTATTTTAAGTTGGTGTTGTTAATTAATTTTGTTTGTGAAATTAATGCGCGTATTTGATTTTTTCCGAACAGGACGATAATTATGAAACTTTGAAAATTTACTGAAGTCGAATTTATTGGTATTTTTGATGATTATTAAAATAATTTTTTGATATTTTACGTTTTATTTTGTTAATATTTTGTTTATATTTTTTTTTCCATCTTTTTTCCTGTTTTAAATGTATTTTTTAGTTCAATTTTAGGATTTATATAAACTCATTTTCTGTTATAATTGATGAAAATAACTTGATTTTGATGAATTATATATAAAAGAATATGTTATGTGAAAGAGAAATATACAGATAAGTAATTGGTTGTATTACCATCAATTCTTCTTCATCACTAAAATCAATTTAATACCCACAAAATTTCAAATTCCACAACGCGTTCGAGAATTTTTTTTCTAACTTTTTTTTTTGCCCATCTGAAAAAGAAGACCAAAACAACTTTTCTTCTCTTTAAACAACAACCTTATTGTGCTGTTGAAGAAAGAAAGAGCAAAAGTATTTAATTTTTACTATTGTTCTAACCTTTTTTTTATATTATACACAACACATTAACCGCTCTGCGCAGCTCCTGGGTATATTCTTGCCGCCCTGGTAGAGCGCATCTTATATACTATTATTACTTCTCTTACGTCTATATTTTCTATTCTACGAAGAAGATAACGATTTTATAACAGATAGTGGTAACAATTCCAGTCTGTTGATTTGTTTCTGCTATTTTGCTCTTTTTTCCTTGTTTGTTGCTAGTTGTTAATAATAATACCTATCATCAAGATCATCACCATCATCATCCTTCTATGACAAAATGTCCACCTCGCCCACACCACAACCAACTGAACCTGATTCAGATTATGTTCAACTATCACAGTTGATAAGAAATTCATATACTACAAATGATAACAAATTTCAACTTGAAGCCTTACAAGCATCTTTAAACTATTTAAGTACAAAAAATGATGATATTCATTGGTTTTGTGATAATAAAATGCATGCTCCTGCTATTCATTTATTGGTTTTATTTTCTTTACCAGAAGAAGAAGTTTCTGATATTTTACCTTGGGTTAAACAAAAAATTTCTTATTGGTTAACTAAATGTCCAAAATGTGTTACTGCTTTTCATAAAGGTCGTGCTGCTTTAAAAGAAAAATATTTAAGAAAACAAGGTGCTAATATTTCTGGTGTTGAACAATTTAATAATCTTATTCTGGATTGGGAAGCACAAGAATTATATCCTAGATTTCTTAAAGAATTTGATATTTGTAGATCAACTGAAAATTCTACAATTCAAACAAGTTTATTAATATGTCTTTTAGAATGTCTTTGTGGTCCTGGAATGATGAGATTAAATCAAAGTTTAAAAGAACTTTTTGATGGTGTTTTTTATAGATTATTAGTTAAAAATCATTCATTTTTAAAAGAAGTTCGTTCATTAGTTCCAGGTTTATTATATTTATTATTTGAAGGTAATACAGTTCAAAGAAAATGGGCTTTTGAAAAAATTCATGATTTTAGTAAAAAAACAAATATTGCATTTATTGAAAATCAAATTCCAAAACAAAAACCTAGTGTTGATTTATTAGAAGAATATAGAATTCATTTATTAAACATTCAAGATCCAGAATATTTTAATGAAGATCGTTGTGAATTTTTTTATAGAAATTTGATTCCAATATTAAGATGTTTTGATGCTGATGCTATTTTAAAAAATTTTAATATGCAAGATACACTTAATATTTATGAAGAACAAATGCCATTTGATGTTTTATCATTATTAAGATTATTACAACATCATATTATGAATTATCCAGATAAATCACTTCCTTATGTTTTAAGATTTTATCATGATATATTAGTTCAACTTGGTTATAATTATTGGTTAGCTGTTAAACCTTTTACTTTCCAAAATATTTTAGAAACTACAACTTCTAATCCAAATTATATCAAATATTTAATTACATTGAAAAATGAAGGACTTGATGAAAATGATCCTAATCCAGATGCAAGATTAGTTGATGTTTTAGCTTGGACTGATGTCTTTCAATTAAGTTTAACTCCTGCTCAAAAAACACAATCATTAAATAGACTATCAATTTTTTTTGTTACTGTTGCAGAAACTGAAAGTGCTTTACCAGAATCAAATAGAGCATCCATTTATAAAAGAGGATGTCGTTTTTTAACAACTGCTTTACAACTACCAAATTCATCATTATATTCTGATACTTTTAAAAATGAACTTTTAGCTAGAGGTGATTCAAGAATGGCTGTTGATCATAAATTAATGCAATTCTTTAACTATGCTGCTGGTAAAACTATTATATTTCATAATGAAAATCAAGATCGTGCTTTCAATGCTGCAGTTCAAAATACTGCAATTGATTTAGTTTGTACTGCTTTAAGATTTGATATTTCATTGTTAGCTCAAAGTGCTTATGATTTACATAATAAAGCTATAATTTCAGAATTAAAATTTTCTCCAATTTTATTAAAACAATTAGTTCAAGTTAATTTTGCTTCTGAATTAGAGTTAGCATTTCGTTTATTATGTTCATTAGAAAATGTATCTGGTATTATTCCATTATTCCCAGAAAAAAGAGGTAAACAAGCCGTTGACGCTAATCAATTTTTACAATTATTACAAGAATTTTTTATTAGATTTGGTGATATTGATATTAAAAATACAAAACAAATATTATCAAATCCAAAAAGTTTGAGTGGATATTGGTCTTGTGTTTTTTCATCAAGTACTCAATTATATCAATCTGCTGTTGATATATTGTATCAAACTTTTGATGTTGCTGGTAGACTTGAAGGTGTTCGTGAATTAATGGGTAATAATTTAAAAGCTTGTGTTGAAGCAATCAACAACAATTTAACAAATTTAATCTTTATTAAATTTTATGAGCCTTGTCCAAGAGCGGTTAAAGTTTTAAATGATGTCATGTATGCTTTAAATAATCCACTTGATGGGTTGTTTTTAAGAGGTTCTGGATTTGATCAAGAAACCAAAGATGCATTGTTGAATCTTTGGAATAGGTCTTGGACATTTTTGGATTTGATTTATGTTGAAACTTTAGTTTGGGCTAGAAGTTATCCTGAAGGAGAATTGGTTGAATTTACTAGAGATACTTTAGAGTTATCACATGCTGTTCTTGACACTTTTAAAACGATAAACTCTTTAACAGATGCTCCAGTTTTTAATGAAATTACAAGAACTTTCCCTCATATGCTTGTTTGGTTAAGATTAAGTGATTCTGGGTTATTAGCTTCTTGTTTTGATTTAATCATGAAAACTTTGGATTTGGCTACTGAATTAGGTTTGAAACTAGATTCTGGTACAATTGCATTACTAGCTAAATATGCTTCTAGAGGTAAAGGTTTTAATAATAAATTGACTCCCCAACAAGCTAATGAAATTCTTATTAAAGCTAAATCTTTTGATGAAAAAACTGTTGATAAAGTTTGTGAAGAATCAGAAGCTTATAGATTATCTAAATTAAAACGTTCAACCTCACAATTACAAACTTCAGAACAACGGAAATCTCCAGAAGTTGTTGAAATTGATGATCATCATAGACAAAGAAAATCAATCAACCCTTCATCTTATTCATCAATTTCACGACCAAAGGGTCAAATGACTATTTCTTCTTATGGTACACTCTCTAAAACACCAATTCCTGCTCCTATTTCATATAAAGCTAAACCTGAACCATTAAGTGCAGTGGATAAAATTCGTGCAGCTAAAAAGAAAGAAATTGGTGAAAGAGTTATTCATCCACCTCAATCTACTGTTTTCAATAAAAAGAGATCATTCAACTCCAAAAAAGATGAAGATGACATAAGTTCTGATGAGGATGAAAAAGATGATAGTGAAGATGATGGTTTGGATATATTTGGTAGAAAAGTTGGTTCTTCTGAAAAAGAAGTTAACTTGTTAAAAAAGAAAAATTTGGAAGATACCAAAGGTAGGGAAGCTAAAAAGAGAGCCGCTGAGGCTGCAAAAAAGAAAAAAGAAGAAGAATATGCTCGTTTAAGATTGAATGTTGATTTAAGACCTTTATACACCAAAGTTTTGAAATGGTCTTTCCTAAATGATAAAGAATATCCTACTGATGATCGTCCAAAATATAAACCGGTTGCTGATTCTTTTGCAACAGCAGATGCTTATATAGCTGCGTATGAACCATTATTATTGTTGGAATGTTGGCAAGGTATTTGTTCTGCAAAGAGACAAGAGAATAACAAGCCATTCATGATAAATGTTGCTTCTAAAACTGCTATTGATGATTTCTTTGAAGTTTTTATCAGTATTTCCAAAAGGGAATATTTTGAATATGGCTTAACTGAATCTGATTTGACTGTTTTGGCATTGGTTTCTGGTTCAACAAATAGACCATCTATCAAAGAAGTTAAAACTAGTTCAATGACTTGTCTTGCTAAAATCCATCAAACCAAACATGTTAGAGGGGATAATATGGATATTACTTTACGTGTTGATCGTACAGCTGCCAATAATGTATTTTTATCTCCTCATACTCCAATTGCATTAATGCGTGTGACTCAAATGACAACTATTGAAAGAGAATATGCTGCCTTACATGCTTTGAGATATTACAATCTTTCTGAGCAAATTTTGAAAGCTGTTCCTGATCAAAATAACAACATTGAAAATTCTGAGGTTTTAAAGATCCGTGATACTTATAAAGTTAATGAATCCCAAGCTAAAGCTATTGGTTGTTCTGTTAAAACGACTGGATTTTCGCTTATTCAAGGTCCACCAGGTACTGGTAAAACTAAGACAATTCTAGGTGTTATCGGCTATATGTTATCAAAACCAAAGAATGTTATTACAACTCCAGAAATGACTAAAGGTGGTCTTGTTACTAAAAAAATTCTTGTTTGTGCTCCAAGTAATGCTGCAGTTGATGAACTTGTTTTACGTTTGAAGGATGGTGTTTTGAATTCTAAAGGTGAGATTCATAAACCAAAAGTTGTTCGTTTGGGTAGAACTGATGCTGTCAATTCTGCTGTTAAAGATATGACTTTAGAAGAAATGGTTGAACGCCAGTTGTCTGGTTCTGCTACTGAAAAGGATGTCAATAATAATGAAATTCCTGGTTTACTTGCCGAATTAAGTGCAGTTCATAAACAACGTGATGAATGCACTGAAAAAATTGCAGATGATAAGGTTCCTGAAGACAAAAAGCCATTCAAAAGAAAAAGAGAATTGGCAACAAAAGCTAATGAAATTAAACGTAAATTGGATCAGGCTAGAGAAAAACAAAATTCATCATACAGAAATCGTGAGATTAATAAAAGAAATCTACAAGTTAGGATTTTAAATGAATCAGAAATCATTTGTTCTACTTTATCTGGTTCTGCCCATGATATGGTTGCTAATATTGGTATTGCTTTTGATTCTGTTATTATTGATGAGGCATGTCAATGTACTGAATTATCTGCTATTATTCCCCTAAGATATGGTTGCAAACGTTGTATTATGGTTGGTGATCCTAATCAATTGCCCCCAACAGTTTTGTCTTCAATTGCAGCTGACTCTAATTATGATCAAAGTTTGTTTGTTAGAATGGCTAATCATGTGAAACCACTACTCCTTAATGTTCAATATCGTATGCATTCTTCAATTAGTGCATTTCCATCAAAAAAATTTTATAACAACGAATTGAAAGATGGTCCTGGTATGGATGCCATCACTGCAAGACCATGGCATAAAAATTCTACTTTTCCACCGTATGCTTTTTTGGATATTGTTGAAGGTCAACAAACTCAAAATGCTAAAACTTTATCTTTGACTAACTTACAAGAAGTTAATACTGCATTGAATTTGATCGATACTCTTTTCAAATCTTTCCCAAAGATAGATTTCACCAATAAAATTGGTGTTATTTCTCCTTATAAAGAGCAACATAAATTACTTCAAGCAATGTTTATTAAGAAATTTGGTAACAATATCAGAAGAGAAGTTAGTTTTAATACTATTGATGGTTTCCAAGGTCAAGAAAAAGAAATTATTATCATGTCTTGTGTTCGTGCTGACCCAACAAGTACCAGTGTTGGTTTCTTGAGAGACTATCGTCGTATGAATGTTGCTCTTACAAGAGCTAAATGTTCTTTATGGATTCTTGGTCATCATGACAGTTTAATTCAAAATGAACTTTGGAATGATTTGATTAATGATGCCAAAACTAGAAATATGTTTGCAAGTTTGAAAGCTGATTCTTTAAAACCACAAAAAGTTGATTCAATAAAAGCTAATCCAACTTCATCGGCTGCTGAGAAATTAAAAAACAGTGGAAAATCTAGTTCTATTGAATCAAAACCTTCTTCTACATCAAATACTTCATCAGAGCATAAGCCATCAAAATCTGGTGTATTACCATCAAAATCTGGTGTATTACCTCCAAGAACCTCTGATCAAAGTAGTTCTCAAAAAAATACTAAACAAATTAATTCTGAATCACAAAAAGAGAATTCTAAAAGTCATAATGGACCATCTTTTGTGGAAAGATCTTCTGCGTCCACTAAACAAGCTTCTAAAGATGACAAACAAAAATCTAAGGATTTGTCTACTGGTATAACCAAGAAGAAAAGTTCTATTTTTTCAAAGAAAAAACCATCTAAGGTTGATAAAGCGTCAACAACAATATCTGAGGACAAGAAGGAAAAGAAGGAAAAAAAAGATAAAAAGGAAAAGAAAGATAAAAAGGAAAAGAAGGAGAAGAAAGAGACAAAAGAGAAGAGCGAAAAAAGAGGAAAAGATGATAAGGAGGAAGGTGGTCTAGATAAGGAAAAGAAAAAATCCAAGAAAAAGCGTGTAACTTTCAGTGACGAACCAGCTACTGTCTTTACCATAACACAAGATCCTAGAGAATTTCCAGAACATCAAGATTTCTCGAATACTGATGAGTTTCCAAGATCTCAAGACTTCTCAGAAGTTCAACAAAAGGTGCAGGAAAAGCCTGCTGAAAGTACCAGTGTCTATGAAGAACCCGCTAAAAGAAAACATGATGATTCTGATTCAATACCAGTTAAAAGCAAGATTATCAAAGCTAATGAAGAAAAATCTGCGTCAAATATTAGGCAACAATCCTCTGGTAGTGTGCAAACCCAGCAACAACAATCATTTCCTTCTAATCAACAAGCATTCACTGCTAATGTACAATACCAGCAACCTCAACAAAGTTTAACAACAGCTCTACAACAAGCATACCCACAACAATCTTATCCTCACCAATCTTATCAACAACAACAACAACAACAACAACAACAACAACAACAACAACAAGCAGTTCATCAACAACATTCATACTCCCAACAACAATCAAGTTATCAACAACGTCCATATTCTCAACAGCCTTATCAACCATTCCAGCAACAATCATATCCACAAGCTCCTGCTGCTCAGCCAGTTAAGCATAATTCTGGTGTTTTAGCACCAAATAAATCAGGCACTTTGCCTAGACCAACAAGTACTAATAATCAATTACCTCCACGCTCAATTGACCCATCAAGCCAACAATATCAAGATCCACAATCTAGAAAAAGACCTTCAAATGACGTTTTCATTCGTCGTAAAAGAAGATTTTAGACATTGTTTGTTTAATGAATTTTATATTACAGAAGACTGCATTTTTTTTTACCTTTATATATATTTGTACATTTTTGTTTTTATTGATAGTTATTGCATATCTTAGAAAATTAACGGTTTAGTTATTATTAGTTATATCAACGTTTTATTCAAGATTCTAATTAATAGTAGTTATTATTTAGTCACTTTTGAATGTTTTTCCTTTCGATTTTTGGGAATTTCCATATAAAGTTTTTTTCAAAGTATTATGATTATCATTTGTATTTGAAGGAGCATTATTTGCATTTGCAAAACTTCCACTTCCTGTAACCAAAGATGTATGTGGTGGAGGAGTTGAAGTCATTGTTTTCCTCGAGGTGTCAGTCAATGAGAAAGGTTTGTTTTTTAGTGAAGAAAATGAAGATGATATTGAAGAATTTGTACTATGATGTGATTTTTGTTTTTGTTGGATTTCAGTTGAAGAGGATGGAGATGGTTTTTCTCCAGATAATAATTTAATACCACTTGTTAAAGTTTGGATTTCAGTATCAAATAATTGTTTTAGAGAAGGTTCCATATTTTTAAAAATTTCTTCTCTTTTGATTAAAGAATCACTAGTTCTTTTCAATAAATTTTGAATTTCTACTTTTTTTTCTTCTTTTGATAATGATGGTGATGATGCAGTATTTTTTATCACAGTGTTTAATTGTTGTTCAAATTCACTTAATGTTTCAGAAATTTCACTCCATACCACTGAAGCTTCCTTTGCTTTCAATTCTTGATTTTGATAATTTGAATAACTATCATTGATTGTACCTAATTCTCTTTGAAGCATTTCAATCACTGGTTTTGTATCAACTTTATTTGAATCTTGATTGTTAAGTTGTTGTCTAACTTTGAAGAATAATTTACCCAGAAGTGAAGTATCTTTGATTTCAATATTGTTAAATTGCATAATAGTAGATGGCGATGTTGATGGTGATTCAGTTCCGGAACTAGGGATAATAGAACCTTCATTTGATAATTTTAAAATAACTTGACGTTCTAAATCTTCAATTTCTTCAATTGATTCCAAATATGAACTTGCACGACTTTCAATAATACTTTGAGATTGAACAATTTCTGTATGTAAAACTTGTTTTTTATCTTTCAACTGTTTTAATCTTTTTTCCAAAGATTTTATTTCATTATCTAAATTATTTGAGTCCTCCATAAGTTGTGATAATCTATAACCTTCTTCATTTTTTTCACTTTTTATTTCTTCAACTTTATTATTTAAAATTTGTTTATTCTTTTCCCAATTTTCAAAATATTTTAAAATTTTTGATTTTCTTTTCCCTTCAGAATGATATAATTCTGAAGTTGATTGGTAAACTAATACAAGTTTTTTATAACATTCATTAATATTTTTTCTCAATTTAGAAGTTGAATTTAAGCCTTGCTGTGATAATTGTTTATGGTGTTGAATATATTTTGATAATTGTTCTTTTAAATAATTTTCTTGTGATGCAAGATAATGCAATGGATTTTCACTATAACTTTGAGTTTGTTGAAATTTATCTTGACCTAATATTCCTAAAATTGAATCTTTTGTATCAATGACACTAAATTCTGGTTGAAATAATGTTGTGTTGTATTCTTGTGAACTTGGTTGGGATTCCTTGAGTTCTGGATAGGCATAAATTGAACCTTCTAATGGCAAATCACTCCATTCATCAACTTGTGACTTTCCAATATTCTGATCATCATCATCATCAGGGGTCTTGATCCCCACAGTATCACTATCTATTAAATTCAAGTTATTTTGTTGTTGTATTTGTGAAAAATCTAAACCAGAATCATCATTATCATCATCATTAGTATTATTATTATTGATTTGATCATAACGGTCATTTTCATCACTGTCGGAAAAAGAGCTTTCTGATTCTGAAACTAATCCAGATTTATGTGAGTATAATTTGGATTGCTTTTTTATCATATTGGAGTTTGGGATATTAACATTACCAGCTGATGAACCTTCAATCAAACTATTGAAATCATCATGATTAACATTATCAGTTTGTAATTGAATCTCCGGATTCGACACCATTTGAGACTTTCCACTCATATTAACCAATTATATAGTAATTGAATACATGTATAAGAGTACCCAGTTTCAAATTACTCTTCCCAATAAGCCCAATGTTCCTCTTTTTTAAATAAAATATTCATTTTAATATTAAATCTAAAAGTGTTTTGTAAACACATTAAACCTGACTTCCGGTCATATCACGTGATTGAATCTTCAATTCCGACTTCCCAAAAAAAAGGATAAATTAAAAATCCAAATAGATTCACTACTTATCAATATTAATAGCTAATAATAACAACAACTGTTTATACAATTGTGTTTTAATCATCAATTGAAATTATCATAATGTCATTATTTTTCAAGTCCCCACTGGATCTAGAAATAAGGCTTGATGGTGAAGATTCAAGAAAACACTTGGAAGTTAAATCTTCGCAAGGCAAAAAGGACAAAGTTCCACTATATGAAGATGGGGAATCTGTTTCTGGGAATGTTACTGTTAGAGTTAGAGATGGTAAAAGAGTTGAACATACTGGTATTAAAGCACAGTTATTTGGGACTATAGAGGTTGCTAATGGACAAAAAGAGGATTTTTTATGTTTAAGTCATGATTTAGCACCAGCTGCAGATTTAGATCATAGTGAAACTTATCCATTTAATTTTAAAGATGTTGAAAAAAGATATGAAAGTTATAAAGGTAAGAATATCAATGTTACTTATTATGTTAAAATTACAGTTTTAAGAAAAAGTGCAGATATTACAAAAACAAAGAAATTTTGGGTTTATATTTATGGTAATCCTACAGATTTAAGAAAATCTATTAAATTAGATATTGGGATAGAGAATTGTTTACATATTGAGTTTGAATATTCAAAATCTACTTATAGTTTAAAAGATGTACTTGTTGGTAGAATATATTTTTTATTAACAAGATTAAAAATTAAGCATATGGAAATTTGTCTAATAACTAGAGAAACTGTTGGAGTACAACCTAATCAATTGACAGATTCAAATACTATAAGATATGAAATTATGGATGGTTCACCAGTTAAAGGTGAAACTATTCCAATACGTTTATTTCTTGGTGGATATGATTTAACTCCAACAACTAAAACAAATCTTTTTAGTGTGAAGAATTACCTAAGTTTGATTATAATTGATGAAGATGGAAGAAGATATTTTAAACAATCAGAGATTGTTTTATTCCGTAATAAATAATGATAAAATGTACATTTTGATAATGAACAATGTAGATAAATAGAATTAATTCCAATTTATATAATAATGTATAGCTGTGTCTGTTGGTTAGTAGCTATATGACAATGCATCAAATCAATATGATTTGAATATATACATTTTTTTTCAATATGTATCAGGCATAATTAATCATTTTTGCAACTTGAACATTAAATAATAATAGTAAAAATAACTTTAAAATCCGCGAAAACTATTTAATTATATTTCTTGTACATAGAATATATCTCATACTAATTTTCAGTAGGTTTACTGTACATTTAGTGTCTTTGAAATACAAAAAATTAAATAACTTCAGAATTAAAAAAGATAATACATTATATGTTATATATATTGAGTTTTTTGTATCTAATTGATAATTTAAAGGTAGTTTTCGACCGCGTATAATTATAAAATATTTAAATTTGTATTATAGTTAATGCATTCCTTAAAACTCTTTTGTTCAACTTGAAAATTGGAAAAATATAACTCCCTCAAAATTAAAGCTACAGACTTCAAACTTAGGAATATAAATTTAACTCCAAATATAAAGTTAATAACCAAAAATTAGAAATATTATTCCATCAGTTATAGAAATATTTTAATTTTAAGTCCCGGATTTAAGCAAAACGTTATCTCCAGTAAACCCGATATACATTTTTCAAATCCATTATGAATTTTTAAGTAATTTGATCAAATAATATAATCAATATAAATAATCAGATAATTAGAATCAACATTGAAAGAAAAAATACTTTAATTATAAAATTCTTTTAATTAAAATTTAATATACACTGAAAAATCCGGGTAATATTTTTAATTTTCCCAAAAGAAAAAAAAATAAAATTAGCCATTTAAAATAAAACATTCCATATAAAACAACAAGTTTAAATTTATTAATAAAACATTTTTTTGATCCTTTTTTTTTTATATATTTGGATATTTTCTATTGATTTAAATTACAAAATAAACATTTGAAATTGAAATTAGAATTTTTTAGTTGTTTTAAAGTTTTTAAAGTTTATTTGTGTTTTATCCTTGTGGCCAATTTTTTTTGCTCTTAACCGTTCAAGTTAGAAATCACAAATAATATTTATATTCAAGAAAAGATTTCAAAACAAGCTATATTTTTATATTGGATTTATATAATTAGAAATGAGTTCTGTACTGCCATCATCTTTTTCTTGGGGATTTAATCCAAAAATTGCTAAACCTGAAGATGAACATGTTAGTAAAGATAACCATGAATTACCTATTCAAGCTTTAAATCAACAAATAAAAAATGAATTGAAACAAAATAATTATGTTTTAAGTTCACCAAATCAAATTCAACAATCTCAACACAATCATAAGTTAAAGAGAAGATTGCATGATGAAGATGATAATGATGAAAATAACAATGGTACCAATACAAGACGACACTATAACACCATTAATAATAAAAGAATGGACAGGTTCCGTGTTTCTAAACAACAACAACAATCACAACAATTTTCACACAAAAAAACAAAACATGTTCAAAGAATTATTGGTCAACCATTACCATCAAATAGAATTATTGAAGTTTTAGATAAAAAAAATTTACAATCTTTATTAACAAATTTAATTTCTTTACATCCCGAAATTGTTGGTGATGTTTATAATTGTGCTCCACAACCAACTATTTCTCAAGCAATGGCTATTTTAAGTGTTAAAACTGATCATATTTTAGAGTCTTTACCATATAAAGTTGAATCATGTTCTGAATATTCATATTTAAGAGTAAAACCTTTAATTGAAGATTTTTTAAATGCATTATCTGATTATACTTTAAATTTTTTACCACCTGTTGAAACTCAACCAACAACTTCATTAGAATTTTTGGATCAAGCTACAAATTTATTACATAAATTACCAAATTTTGAAAAATTATCAAATAATTATTTTAAAGAAATGGCTTATGAACAATTATCTCATACTTGGTGCATTTGTTTAAAAGAATTTTTAAAAGATTGTACTTCATCAAATCATAATTCTGGTTTATTAGCTTTAATTAATAATAATTGGGATTCAAAATTAAATGAAATTAATGAATTATCAAATGGAAAATTATCTTCTGTTGTTGAATTTTTTAAAGATGAAATGAGTTGGTTAGTTGAAGGTTTTGCTGATGTTGATAAAATTTCAAATTTAAAAAATTTTAGTCCAAATAATAGTCCACTCAATGGATTAAAAAATAATAACATCATGGATGGTTTGAATAGATTATAAATTTATTTTTTTGCTATTACTACGTCTAAACACACATTAACAACTTTCAATTTATTTTACACGGGTTACCATTTCACAAGACAATTTGTTTTGTTCATGATTTCATTCATTTTATTATCATATATTTTTTTTTTATTTGCTATATTTTTAAACATTAATAAGGGAGGTGTGAGTTTTATTTTATTTCATTTATTTAGTATTTAGCTGCATTTTAAATTTACATTAAATTTTTATCGATCAACAAATATATGTAAATTTTTATATAAATCTTATAATTCAGAATCTGCAGTAATTCTTAATCTTTCTTCTCTTTCTTTTAAATTAGAAATATTTTTTTCAAATTCTTCTTTTGAAACACCAGCTTGCCATCTTAAAGGATAAGCATAATGATCTTTTGGAACAAAAGTATGACCTTTAACACGATAAACTTGTTCTCTATAAGTACCACCTTCAACAGCATATTCCTTTTGAGCTAATCCTCTTTTTTGTAATTCAGGAATTAATAAATCAACAATATTTTCAAAAGTTTCAGGAAAAATAATATTACCAAAATTAAATCCATCAACTCCAGAAATTTCAACATATTCTTCAATTTTATCAGCAACTTCTTCTGCACTACCAACAAAATAAGTTGCACCTTTAAAAAAATTGGTTGCAATATATCTTCTTGTAATAATATCACCTTCTTTATAAACAGGACTAGTTTTCCAACCAATTGCATATTTTTTAACTTCATCATTATCAGTAATTTGAGTTAAATCAACATCCCAATCCCATTTAGATAAATCATGTTTTGCACCACCTAATTGAGTTAAAGCACCATCTAAATCATGATATGAATCAATTTCTCTTTCTTTTGCTAATGCTTCTTCATGAGTTTTACCAACAATAACTCTAGCCATTGTAACAAATTTTAAATGTGATGGATCTCTACCAAATTTTTCTTTTGCAACTTTTTTAGTTAATTCAATTTCTTTTTTAACAGCATGAGCATTTAAACCACCTAAAAAGATTAATTCACCATGTTTAGCACCTAATAAAATCCCCTTTGGAGATGAACCAGCTTGAATAATAACTGGCATTCTTTGTGGTGAAGGTTCTGTAATTTGAGGACCTGGAACTCTAAAATGTTTACCATCATGATTAATTTCTCTAATTGCATCAGGATTTGAAAAAATTCCATGTTCTCTATCAAATACAACACCATCATCTCTCCATGAACTTAATAATAATTCATAAACAACTTGTAAATATTCATCAGTTTTTTCATATCTTAAATTTTTATCTGGTAATCCACCTCCAGTTAATTGACGACCAGCAGCATTAACATGAGAAGTAACAACATTCCAACCAACTCTACCACCAGAAATATGATCCAAAGTTGCTAATCTTCTAGCAAAATGATATGGATGTTCAGTTAATGTTGAACATGTAATACCCATACTAATATTTTTAGTAGAAGTTGCAACAGCAGCTAAATAAGCAGTTGGATCATTTTTAGGAAAATTATTACCAGATTTAGCAGCTTCACTAAAATTATTTGGGCCTTTATAACCACCATAAATAGCTAAAGCATCACCAATAAATAATCCATGTAATTTACCACGTTCAGCTAATTGAGCTAATTTAACCCAATATTCTGGCTTATAATAGTTTCTAGATTGATCTCTTGGGTTTCTCCATTGACCTGGAGCATGTAACACTGGTGTGAAAGCTTCAAAGAAATTAATCACTAATGGATCTCTTTGAATTTTTTGCTTTTTAGTAACTGGTTGGGTCATAATGATGATAATTTATAAAAAAGATGATTAAAACAATATGGCGAAATCACCGCTTTTTATACATCTCTGGATTATAAATGACGGAGTATTAACCATACCACTTTTGATTATTATTCCTTAATTTTCACCATTTCAGGTAATTTAACTGAATTCTTAAAGGCTTTTAAAACATCCACAGTTTTATTGAAAACAAATATGCATCATTTCAACCTAAAAAGATGATATTACCGAACAACTTGATAATTCAACTAATATTTTATTAAATAATTTGAAATCAATAAATTTAAAAAAATCAGTTCATAATTATTTAAATTGATTTAATTAATTCTTTTTATAAAACTTTATCAGTATTGAAAATTGTAGACTTCCTGATTTGGTAATTTTCTTTCGGAGAAGATTATAGCAAAACCCGAATTGAGTAAATTGGAAAAGACACCAGTCAAACTTTTATTTGAAGTTTTGGTTTATATCATTCTAATAAAAGGATATAAAAAGTATATAATAATGGGTAACGTTAAACCAATACATCACGAACCAAAAAAAGTTCAACAGTTAACTAAAGAAGTATGTATATTAAAAAAAAAAGGGATTTGATCTGATTTCAAAAATACTAATTACATGATAGTTATTAACTTCTGGTGCTATTGGTGCATTAAAAGGTGCTATGATTGGTGTTTCCACTGGGTTATTATTAAGATATTTTTCCAAGACTTATCGTAATGTTAGAACCCCAGTTAAAGTGTTTTATCAAGTTGGTTGGATGTCTGCTGGTGCTGTTTGGTGGGCAGAAAAACAACTTTTAACATTTGAAGAAGGTATGCATGAAGAAGAACATATTAGAAGACAAAGAATCTTGGATGAAGCTGCTGATAGAGGTATTTTTTTGGAAGATGATAAACGTAATTTAGATGGTGGTATTATAACTAAATAATTTATGACATAATGGATTATGAAGAATGCATATATTTATTATTAATGTGGGTTGTAGTATCCATTATTTTTTAATACGAGGTTTTTTATTTAAAAAAGTGTCTTCATCAATTTTTTGATCTTGTTTTTGAGCTTGTTTTGCTAATCCAATTATTTCTGGTGAATCATCAATAAGTATTGGACTTTGAACATTAATACTTATAGGAAGTTTGATTTGTAAAATAGAAAAAGTATGTTGATAATTAACTAATATTTCCAAAGTATTATTTATCACATTTAATACCGAAATTTTCCTTATAATTAATTCTTCTTCTTCATTTTCTTGTTCAACAGGAATAAATATTGGTGTTATTAAATCTTTTGACCATATTGAAACAGATTTATTTGTTACAATAAGAACTAAACCATCAACATTATCTATGACTATAATATCTTTAATGAAATTATCTAAAATAATAATATGGAAAGGTTCATTAATATCATGATTAAATTTCCAAATGAAAAAAGTACTTGGCATACTTTTAACAACACTAAATAAATATTCATCAGAATATAAAAATTTATAAATTCCAGATAATTCAAATGATAAATTATCAATTTGGGTAGTTATAAAAAATTGTGAATATTTTCTTATAAATTTTTTAATATATGGATCACATTTCCAAATAATTGTTTCATCATTAAATTTTGATCGATGTTTATATGTTGTAATTAATTTTAAACCCATTGGTACATTTAATTCTAATATTTGTTCATTATGATCACTAATTAAAATTGTATCATCATTAATCCATTCTTGTTGTAAAATTCCTAAAGGATCAGAATCATTAATATATTGAAATAATGGATTATTATTATTATATTCTTTCCCTAATATTGTAAAAATTGATAATTTTATACATCCAATTATTGAATCATTACATAATAACCATTGACCATTTGGAGACCATTTAACATCATTTAAATTTAATAAATTATTTCCTAATTCACAAGAATATAAAGGTGAAGCAGTTGATCCATGATTCACATAATTTTGTAATAATATTTTATTATCATCTTGAGTAATGACACTAAAAACATTATTTCCTTTATTTAAAATTTTATTAAATTTTGGTTTAATAATTTTTATTAAAACTTTATTAAAATCTAAAGAATATAATTTCCCAAATAATTCATTTTTAGTGAATATCATTATTAATTTTGAATTCTTATATGCAGTTTCTATTGAATTAATTCCTTTTTCTAACCATTGAAATTTTTGAATTCCAAACATTTCATCTTCTTTAATTGTAATATCAACATTATCATCAAAAATATCATAAATTTTTATAAATAATTCATTAGAAATTAATATAGCCAATTTTGTAGATTCTCCTGTTATTGGAGATAATGGTTCCCAACCAATTTGTGTTATTTTAAAAAAATTTCTTGGTGATTTTGAAATTATTGTTGATTTTAATACTATAGTTTTAATTAAGTTTAATGTATCAATAGATCTAATAATTAAATTATTCCCGTTTAAATAAGCAACATATTTTCCACAAGGAGATCCTATTGGTGGATATGATGAATATGTGAATTCTGAAGACCATTCAACTAATGACATAATAATTTTGGTTCTTTTTTTTACTAAACTTGATAAACATCAAGTTTAAAAGGTAAACAAACTTTATAATCAAACATGATTTATAAGAGATTATGTAAACATAATATTAAATAATCGATTAGGTAATCAGTTTTATTTTAAATTACAATAATTAAATCATAAATGAATATTTAAAATTTATTAAATTGTTTAATTGATTATCTCATTCAATTTGTTAATCATAATATCAGCATTTATCAATGCTTTATATTCTTCTAATTGAACAACATCTTCATGAGTTTTAGTTAATATATTGATTTTATTAGCACATGAAGAAATAAATGGATTTAAAAATCGTTCTTTAAAATGGAATGATGAAGTTTTAAAATTCTTTATTGATGTGTTTTGTAATTGTTCATGTAATGCTGTATAATCATGAATAATAGTTTCTTCATCTTGAGAAGTATCCATCTTTAAATAATTTTCATTATCAAATAAATATGATCCATTATTATCATCTCTTGTTTGAATTGGTAAAAACCCATCTTCTTTAACATATAAATCACCAGAATCAATTTGAAAACCAATAATAAGTTTATTATAAAGTTTATTATTCAATAATTCTTTTAAAATAGAAATTAATTTATTTAACCAATGATTTGAATTAATTAAACCTAAATTCAACACAATTTTAATATTATTTGTAAATGAATGATTTAAAATATAATCAATAATTTTATTAAAAATTTGTAGATAATTTAAAGTTGTATTTATAATTGGTATAACAATAAAAGTATCTTTATTACCAATAGTTGTAGTAATAGCAACACCACCTTGAGGACTAATTCCAAGAAAAGAATGAGAATCATTAGAAGCTAATATTGCATCAAGTATTTTTTGTAATTTAAAATTTATTAAATTTTGATCATTAGTTTCTAAAATTGATGGATTTATATTAAATCCAATTGGAAATGAACATCCACTAATTAAACTTCTATGAGGTTCTGATTCAACATCACTATTATTAACTAATCCAATACTAAACAAATCATTAAAATATTGAGCAGATATAACATCATTAACTTTAGAAGCTAATGGTATATCTTTAACCAAATTTAATAAACATTGTCTAGTATTTATAATACCTTGAAAAACAGTTTCTGTCATTTTTGAATAACCATAATTATCTCTTTGATAATTAATATTCAGATTCATAATAATATTAAGTTTTATATTCTTATTTTGTAATTTATTTTTTAAAATATTTAAAATTTGTGGAGGATATTTTAAATGTTTTAACATTAATTCATTAAATTCTTGTCCATTACCATTTTTACATTTTAACCATAAACTACATGCCTTCATTTGAATAGGATCTTTTAAATATGATGGACCAACAATGATAAATTTTTTTTCATCATTCATAATTTCATTTCTTGAATTTAATATTTCATTAATAATTGAATCATTTAAAGGACATAAAAATTCTTTAACAACATTAGGTCTTGATACAGCAACATGATCTCTTTCTGACAAAAAATTGTTAATATTTAAATCCACATCAAATATTTTTTAAACTCACCACTTAAATATCCATCAGCACCAGTTGAAACTTCACCAAAAGATCGATCAGTACGTACTGTTGTCCAAAAATTACTTCCTTGAGAAACTGGTAACATAATTATTTAATTCCAATTCGTTTATAAGAATCAAAAAAAAAGGAGTATCAACCATCAAACAAAATCATTTTCTTAATTATTTCCAATTTGTTAATTTTAGTGGAATTTTTTAAATATTGAAATGATTTTGTGGAAAACGAATACACAAAAAAAACATCAACAACTTTTTAAAATTAAATTGAATTAAAAGAAATAAAAGAAATGAATACGAAAAGATCTGAGAATTTATTGAGTATTAAATTTGTAAAGTTTTTAATTTTATCATTTTTAACATATTTTTTTTTTAGAGAAAGTTGATACTAATGTTGATATGTTAATTCAAAGGTTTCATGCTATTTTAGCATTATCAGTATGATAATCAATTTTAGTTTATGGTTAATTTTACTAATGATCTAGGCATCAACAACTTCACAAGAAATTCAAGCTTCAGAAATGTTACAAATAGAATCAAATGCTGGTGTTATAGTACGATTAATTGAAGAATTATTATCAATATCAAGAACTTTAAAAGAGAATTGGGTTTTAGGACAATTACCAGAGAATGAAACTTCAAGTGATCCAACTATTGGAATAAGTGATAAAGTTAATCATCTGTTGGATGATATTTTGAAAAGTGTTCATTTTGAAGAAGAAGAGGAAGAGGAAGAGGAAGTAGAGGAAGTAGAAGAAGTACAAGAAGAAACAGAACAAAAAGAAGAACAAAAAGAAGAAGGAGAACAGGAAGTGGAGAAACCGAAAGAGGAATTGGAAAAAGTTATCATTGAAGATAAAGATGAAGATAAAGGTGAAGCAAAAGAAGAAGATAAGGAGAAGTCAATGAAGGATGATGATGTTAAAATCAAAGAAGAACCTTCAATTAAACAAGAAATACAGATTAAACAAGGACCAGAAGAACCAAAAGAAGTAAAAATTGAAGAATCAAATAAAAATGATCAAATTATAGAAATTAATAATTCAGATGAGACATCATCAGTATTAAAACAAGAAGAAAACAATATTTTAGAACCAGTTGATTTGGATGATTTAGATACTCAAGCTAATTTTGATGATTTAAATTTTGATACTTTTGGTCAAGGTGATGATAATCAAGATGATGATATAATTATGATGTAATATATTATTTAATGTATATTCCCATTGTCCCTTATATATATATATATATAAAATTTATCCCATTTAAGTTTCTATAAAAACACTTGTATTTATTGATTCAGTTTTTTTAGTAAATTGTTTAAATTCTTGAAAATCTTTATTTAAATTAATATAATTTGAAGAAGGACCTCTTTTTCTATTTTCTAATTTAATTTTTAATTGATTTGAATTTATTGAATCATTTAATATAACAGTACCATTTATACTTGAAGATTCATTTGAATAAACTGGACTTAAATCCATTGGATGAATTAAAGATTCATATGGATCTAAACCATCATCCATAAACACTTGTGAAGTATTATCATCAATTTCATTATTAATGAATATAGTATCATGATTTAAATAATGATTTAAACTTGTAAAACTAGCATCAATTAAAGTTGAAGATGTTGAACTTGTTTTTGAATTCACAGATTGAATTTCAATAGGTTTATTATTTTTTTTATTCTTCTTTTTTTTAAATAATTTCTTTAATTTAATAACTCTTCTAGTTGGTTTTGAATTTATGTTTGTTGATATAGTTGAAATATCTTGATATTTTGATAATGTTACTCTATGAATAATATCTGGTGATTCTTTTGGAGTTAAAGATAATGTATTAAATAATTGATCCATTTTTTGTATAGATTTATTATTTAAAGATAAATCTTGTTTTGAATTCATTATAACATCACAATTTAATAATTCTTCATCAAATAAATTCAATTTATGAATATAAGTAGGTAAATCTTGTTTAATTAATTCAGTAACCATATTTAAAGCATCTTGTTTTAAAATTTCAAAAGTATCTTGATCCATAATTTCATCTAATGAAGTTTTAATATCTAAATCAATAATTGGATCATTTTGGAAAACAACAGTAATTTTACCATTATAAACAACATTTAAAATCCCACTAATTTTTAAATTTGTAAAATTTAAATCAACAGGTAAAATAGTTGATTTATCACAAAGAATAAATTTTGGTTTAGTAAATTCATTTAAATCAAATTCAATTAATTTTAATGCATTAATTTCAAAATTTGTATTAAAAGTTATATTAGAATCACCATTATAATTAAATTTAAATAATCCTTTAAATTTTGTAGAATCTAAATCAATAATTTCTAATAATTCAAATATTGGAGCTTGTTCACCAAATGATAAAGATTTAATTGATATATTATTTGGAAATTGAGCAAATTGTAAAGAACTAAGTAAAGAATTTAAAGTATCTTTTAAATTAAGAACTTTAAGTTCTTGCCAGTTAAATAAAAATGACATATCTTGTCTTTTAAAAGTATTTGTTAATAAATTATAAATATTTGTTATTAAATTATTTAATACTTATTTTGTTATGATTGCTTCCCAACACATGGCAAATTTGACACCTTTTTCAACAAAAAATAATTACGTAATACAACCTACAAAATATTATATAATCATGATTATATAATCAAACCTTAACAATATTACATAATCATAATAAGTATATTTTTATTTACATATTAAAAGTATTATATCACAATGAACCTCCAGAACTAGTACCATTACTAATCCTATAACTTCCATTTTCACTACTTTTTTTAAAATATTGTTCCCATCTAATTCCTTCTTCAATTCCCAATAATTTAGCAGTATTATAACATTCACTATTTGGTCTTTGTTTTAATTTTTCTAATTCTTCATTATAAACATATCTAGTTAATGGACCAGTTAAAGCCATATTACAAACAATTGTTGGAACTAATGAATAAGTAACAAAATATTTATTAACTCCAATTGGAAATGGTTTAATACTTCTTGCAATTAATAATGAACTAGTTGCCACTAAGAATCCAAATCCAAGATTATATTTCATAACAGTTTTAGGGATATTAGAATAAAAATTTGATAAAACATCTCTATCTAATGGTGTTAATTTTTGATCCAATTTATAAAATTGTTCTTCTCTTGCTTCATTCTTTGTTAATTCATAACTATTAACAAACCCTCCAATTTGATCTTTTGTCATGATGAATGTTGTGGTTGTTATAATTTAAATTGATTTTTCGGGATTTGTTTTTTATAATTGTTGATGCAACTACATGCAAGTTACATACATAAATATATATTTATAATAAATCATCATCTTCTTTTTGAATTAATTTCCAATTACGTTTACATTCAATTTTAAATTCTTCATCACCATTAATTTTATCAATTGGTTTTTTAATTTTATTAATATTAAATTTTTGATATTCCATTTTAATAATTCTTTTATAAGTAAACCAATCATTAATTTTTTCACCTTTTGAATTTTGATAAATTGGTAATTTATTTTCATTTAATATTAATTTCCCATGATTTATATTAACAAAATTATTAAATTCACCAGTTTCTTTATTAAATTCAATTGATTCTTTCCAAGCTAAAGATTCAGGAATTTTTAAAGATTTTTCTAATTCATCTAATTCACAAATTTTATTAAAAATTTCTTTACCTAATAAAATATTAACATTTGGATCATATAAACCTTCATATGAATTAAATTTTAAAGGAATTGAATTAATAAAAGAATTTGTTGAAATTAAACAAAATAATAATCCAAAAATTAAAATAATTAAAATAAATCCACAAAATAAATAAATTGGAATAATCTGTAACCAATAATCAATATTTTCACCAAATGAAATATTTTCATTAAATATTAATTTACCATATTTATTTAATGTATTATTTGAAAAAGATTCTGTTGAATTTATATTTGGGAGATACATCTTTGATGTATTAAAAAATTTAATAAATAAAATTTCTTGAAACCATGATTATATATATAAAATCTTCTCATCTCATATTTTTTGTAAACTCCATTTTTTCAACTCATCATCATTTTTAATAATATTCTCATTTTTAGTAGTTATATAAATATATAACACAGGTATCATAATTTTTTTATCTAAAATTTCATTTTTTTTATTAATAGTTTGATATTTATCTAATTTATTTAATTGAATAAATTTATCTTTAATTAAATTTTTTTTTAAAATTTCCACAATACTTAATAATTTTTGAATATTTTCACCAAAACTCATTAATAATAAATCATTTCCATCATTTTTAATAAAATTTTCTAAATTTATAATTTTTTTATTAATTTTATCACCTTTTTTAATTATTATTTTTTTAATATTTTCAGAATTTAATAAAGGTGAAAAAATATCTTGTTGAGAAATATTTAATTTTTGTTTCTTTCTTGGTTGTTGAAGAGTTGTATCATCATCTTGTCTTTTCATTTTGTTCTTTAAAATTGTTTATAATTCTTAAATAATTTTAATTTTCAAAATTTTTTTTATATGCAATGTGATGAGTTGTCATGACAACGAAAATACAACTAAAACATAAAAACTACTTTTATTTATTATTAAGTTATTTCAATATTAAATCTATAAATTTCAATAGCCTTTACAAATCCCCATTTTTCAGTTCTTTTTCATTATCTTTAACAAATTGAATTTTAATTAAAATTTCATCAATATCACATTGAAGATATGATAATAAAATTTTATTAAAAACATTAAAATCATGACCTTTACGTTCAAATCTTTTTAAACTTCTTAAAAATGTTTTCCATTGTAATTTATTCCAATGATCTGAATCACTTGGAGGTTGATCTTTTGTTATTATTTTTTCTGAAACTTGTAAAACATCATCACTAGTTATTTCTTTAGTTAATTTTGGATATAAATCTTGTTTTAATGTAATATTACCATCATATTTTTTTAAAGGAGATATAGTTGGATATAAAGTTTTTTGTCTTTTATTAGTTGAAGTTTCAATTGGTTCAATATATCTTTTTGTTAATTCAGGTGGAGAAATTTCTTCATCACTTGAACTATAAAATTTTGATAAATTTGGTAATAAATTATTATCAGAATTTATTAATCTTTTTGGAGGAGAACGTAAATCTTTACCTTTTACAGGTAAACTATTTGGAGATATAACCGATTGACTTGGTTTAAATTTATATAAAGTTTCATTTTTTTGTGATATTAAAGAATTATTTCTTGAATGTATTGGTGTTTGATTAGAATTTGGATATTGATGTTTTTCTGGACTTAAAATATCATCAGGAATATCAGATTTAAGAGTATTATCTGTATCATCATTAAAAGAATCATCAATTGGAATAGATTGTTTTGGAATAGATTGTTTTGGAAAAGATTCTTCATCATCAAATTCATCATCAGTATCATTTCTTCTTAATGTTTGTATTGGTGAAGTTACAATATTTGAATCAGTATGAGATTTTCCACCAGTTTTCCTTGGTGTTGTTGTTTGTGAAGATTTATTTAAAGATAAATCATCTTTTGATAATTTTGAATTTGATCTTGAAAGTGTACTTTGTGTGTAATTTTTCAAATTCTCTTGTAAAGTATCTCTTATAAATGAGTTGTTCATTTGTATTATTATATATAAACTATTATTATATATTATTATTATTTATTATTTAATACTGTTGTTTATATTATTATCATAGTCCCCTAGTCTTCCAAGACCAATTAGACTAAAAATATAGTCCCATTTTCTAGACCCCAACCAGACCCCATCACCAGACCACAAAAAAATCAAAAAGAAAAAAAAAGAAAAAAATTACACCAAAAACAACACCAAAAACACACCAAATCACTTAAATTTAAACAGTTTTAAACAAATTTAATATCATTATAATCATCATTTATTGATAAATTGTTTAATTAATAAAACTTTATTACATTCAGTTAACAAATCATCAACTTTAACAACAACAACAAAAAAAAGGAGTCACTTTTTAACCCTTTTTACATAGCCTTTAACAACAACAAAAGAAATAAAAAAAAACACAGAAGAATTTGAAAAAAAAAAGTAGGAGCTTTATTCATTAAACGACTGTGTCATTCTATTAAACGATAAGCTACAAATAAATAAATTTTATTGCCAATTTTCATAAATTTTTTTTTTTTCACATTCTTACATTTTGCCACATATCCCACTAAACTTTATTTAATACTCAATATGACTGAAGAATCACAAGAAACAACAACTCCTTCATCTCCTGGTCATGCTCAATCATTATCACCTCCATCAACAAATTCACAATCTCATCGTCGTCGTTCTTCTTCAATAATTTCTCATGTTGAACCTGAAACTTTTGAAGAAAAAATTGATCAAGAAACTGAACCAAATTTAAATGCAAATTGGATTCATTCAAAAGGTGCTTGGGTTATTCATATAGTTATTATATTATTTTTAAAATTATCTTATGATTTAATTCCAGGACTTTCAAATGAAATTAGTTGGTCTTTAACTAATGCTACTTATGTTATTGGTTCTTATATAATGTTTCATCAAGTTAAAGGTACTCCTTTTGAATTTAATTCAGGTGCATATGATAATTTAACTTTATGGGAACAATTAGATGAAGGTGATTATTATACTCCAAGTAAAAAATTTTTGGTTGGAGTTCCAATTTGGTTATTTTTATGTTCAACTCATTATTCTCATTATGATTTACAATTATTCATTATAAATTCTATTATTTGTGCAATTGGTGTTATTCCAAAATTACCTGTTTTTGATCGTTTAAGAATAACGATATTTTAAATAAATCATACCAAATCATACCAAATCATACCAAACTTTTTTTTTTATTAGGGGAAAGTTTATCATTATCAGAAACATTTAATCTTATATCCATGAATCACTCGTTTACTTAAACTTTATATGACTATATCTTTTATGACTGATTTTTTATTTATTACAATCTTTTTTTTTATGTTTTTTCATCCCCATAAAGTTTTACATCATTTTAATATATGCCTAATTGTATGTATATTTTTATTCGTATAATCGTTGTTTAACTTTTTCAATTAATGGATCTTTTAATCCATTATCAATACATAGTTGATATAAACTTTCTAATAATTCAAAATCTTTATCATTAGTTTGTGCATCAATATCAACATTTTCTGTTGATGAATTATTAGTTTTAAATGAAAATAATGAAGATTTTGAAGATGATGTTGATTTTTCATACATTATTGATTCAGCATTATTTTTAATATTAGAAATTCCATCAATAATTTTTTCAAATATTGCAATTTTTGAATTTTTAATAAAATTTGAATTAAATTTAATTTCAATATTTAATAATGAATCCATTGTAAATGAATTAATTGGATATGATATAACTTCATTAATAAATTCATCAACTTTATTATGGAAACTTCCCCAACAATTTTCTGATAATAAATGTTGTAAAATTAATTCAGTATCATCAATATTTTTTAATAAATTTTCATTTTGTTTTAAAATAACAATTCCAACTTTAAGTAAAGTTTCTTTAACACCTTCAAATAACATAATATCAAATAATCTAATTAAAAATTGAAAAGGTATAGTTATTGAATAAAATGATAAAAACCATTGTGGCATAAAAATTTTTAAATCAACTTGTAAATTTTTAAAATGTAATGATAAATTTGGTAATTCTTTATTAAAAATTTCTTCAAATTGATAAAACCATAAATTTAATCCTGACATTTGATTATCATAAATTGATCTTAATTGATTAATTTCAAAAAATTTAACTAATGAATTAAATGTTTTAAATTCATTTTTAAAATGAAATAACATTGGTGCAACAATAAATTGTAAACCTTGACAATAACCCATATCTGAATCATAAATACTATATGCATTTAAAATTCTTTCTAATTGTAATTTTGTTTGAAAATCATTAAACATTGATAATTTTGGAAATGTTCTATTAACATCTTTTGTAATAATTCTAATATCTGGTGAAATATCTTTATTTAATGATTCATATAAAGTTGATAAATACATATCAACATTTCCAAGAACATCATTTGATAAAGTTAATAATCCCCAAATTCGATCTCTTAATTGTGGTGGAATACCTTTTGAAATCATAAATCTTGTATAATAAGGTAATGTTAATATACAACTTGCAAAATTATTTATTAAAAACCACCAAAACCAAATTTCTAATAAATCTAAATTTATAGATTTTTTTAAAGTTTTAAAACAACAATTTTCAAGTTGTTTTTTTGGAATATTTAATAATGCAGAATGATCATCTTCAAATAATGTTTGATTACAATATTCACAACATAATGATAAATTAAAACTTCCTGTTGTTGATAATAATGATTTAATTTCATCAAAAGAAATAGATTTTAATTCAGAATCATGACGACATGTTGAAATTTTTTCAAGTTGTTGAATTAATAATTGAATTTGTGATTCTGAATATAAAACATCTTGAGCTTTTGATAAATTTGATTCAAGTGATAATAATTGTTGGAAAATAGTATCATCCATATTAAATAAAAAGTTTAAGGAATGAATTTAAGTTGGTATAAAAGGAATGACTATGGTGAGTAACCAAATGTAATATTAAAAGAATGACTTGAGTTTAACACTAATTATTTAAAAATTAGAAAGTTAAGTTTAAACAGTTTTAAATTCTTTTCAAGTTTCAAAGGGATGTTATTAGTTTCGCTGCTCAATGTTTACCATTTTATGCATACAATGCATATGATATGCACATGAGATGCATATACATACATAAAACGCGTTGTTCATTTTAAAGTATTAAAGATGTTTAATTAAAGACTTTTTAATAAACAGCTACAAACCTCCAATCTTTTCAAAGAGTCGAGGGGATGATGATAGATATTAACAAAACTCTACGTGATTATAGAACTACTTGTACAGTTATTATTATTATATGACCTTAAATGCAATAAACCACCAGTATACCCTTAATTTGAAGTTGACAATGTGTTTGCTGATGCACTTATTGTCACTTCATTCAACTCTTCATCCTTCTCAATAGTATTCTCAACCTTTGTCTTTTCTGGATCTAAATTATTATCTTCTGGTATACTAGATTCTTCATCTTTTTGTAAATTTTTTTCTTTTCTACCAAATCTTAACCACCAAATAAAATGTGATGTAAATATACCTAATTCCATACCACCAACAATACAATATAAAATAATCCCTAAAGTATCAAATTCTCTTGCAAATGCTAAACTTAAAGCACTAAAAAAAGCACCTGAAAAATCTAAAGTTAAAAAAACAAAATTAATACCAACAACACGACCTTTTCTTTTAGCTAATTCAAAATATGGTGGTAATAAACCTAATGCTAAAAGAACAGATGCAATGATCCCAAATACTAATGAAGGCCAACTAATACCTTTATTATAAAGCATTTTCAATGGAATAATAAACCCAACTTCAATACAAACACTAACTAAAACAAATGAACCAACTAATATTATGGCTTTCTTCTTGGCCATTTGAACAGGTGGATAATATAAAGATTGAAACCAAGTAATAACAGATAATGCAGTAAATATTTGTGGTTGAACTTGAATTGCAATCCCTGCATTTCTTGAAACAAAATAAATAGAAAATGGAACACCTGAAGCTGCAAATAAAAACAACATTATAGGTTGTAAACCTTCACAATTTTTTCTCTTATAATTATGAATGATTTGTGGGATTAGTTGAATACACCAACATACTGTACCGATTGTTCCTAATACATTAGCTGCTGTAGTTTCATGAACCATGTTTAAAATACAATAAAACACTAAACAATAAAAAACTCAAGAAAGCCAAGTGATTAACAAAACTCTTGATATATACAAAACTTTTATTTAAAACTAAAGAATTTGTATTATTTAAATAAAGAAATTTCTCACACATTTTTTTTATGCAGATTTCCCACGGAATTATTTTGTATTAAAGAAAAAAGAAATTAAAACTAAATATGAATTCTTTGTAGTTTAACTACTAAAGTACTATATTTCTATGAATTTATTACTGTAATGGTTGTACTAATTCATATTCAATTATCCTTGTTTTATTATAAACAGTTTATTACAGTTCTTACTCTATTCAGCCATACGCCATAGTCAGTCATAAATCCGATTTTTAAAAATTTATATTTATGTCATTGATTAGATAATCCATCATTACTCATGTGCATTAATTAATACTTTATAGATGTCGTTACTTAAATTATAAATCATATGAATCTTTTTGATTCACTTTCATCTCAATCCATTTTAAAAAAAAAAAATATAAAAAAATTATCAATCCAAAAAAAAAAAAAAGGTTTTAACATATAATAAATCATTGGAAAGACGTCATTAATAACACTCTCTTCTTACGACCTTTTTTCTTCCCACCAGTAGCTGCTTGTTCTTTAGCTAATCTAATCATTTCCTCTGCATCAATCCCATCATCATCATCAACTTGGGATTTAGAAACTTCATTTTTAACAATTTTAGTACCCCAAACTGTAGTTTCATAATTCTTATTTTTAATATCATCATTCTCATCATTATGATTCAATTCTTCATCACCTAATGGATGTAATGGTAAATCTTCTATTTCATCATTATTATCTTGAATTGCAAAACTTTCATTTAAATAACCATGTGTTTTATAAAAATTTAAGGTATCAATTTCTTGTTGAATTTCAAAAGTTTTTTTATCACGATCTTCTTTCTTCATTTTTGTTAAAATTTTACGTCTTCTTTCACTTAATTCTTTTGAAAATTGTTTATAAATTTCTGTTGGTAACATATTCTTCCAATTAACATCAATAAATGCAAATTCTGTTCCTAATGGTAAATGTCCAAAATATTTATATCTTTTTAATGTTTTCTCAGTAACTAAATGCCCATAACTAATATTATCAACTTTTAATAATAAAGTTGGTGGGAAATTTGAATAAGATCCATAAGTATTTAATAAAATTTTAACATCTAATGGAGATAAAAAAAATCTTGTTGGTGAATTAAATGCAGTTTGATAAAAAAAATAACAATTTGAATCATTTAATTCTGATTGATTTTTATTTAATGATAAATTATCTATTGAAGAAACTAATGGATTTGGTTCACTATAATCATCATTAAAACTTTGTTTTAAAACCGATAAATGTGTATCAATTTCTTTAATAGCTTTATTAACATAAACCCCATCATCATTATATAATAGTTTATCTTCTTGATATTGTTCTAATATTTGTTTTTTATCATTTTCAAAACTTTCAACAATAAATTTTAAACCACCTTTCATGATTCTTGCATAAGGATACAATTCAGTATCAGAATACCAGGGTATATTTCCAATTTTCTTATGGTTTAAATTTAATGAAAATGGAATTGGTAAAATATTATCATGAGGTTTTGCCATTAATTTTAATAAAACATCTTCACCAACTTTTGGGATCTCAAATCTTTCATCAGTATCATTGATCAAAACAGGTTTAGTTTCATCAACTTTAATACTATGTGAACATAATGGACATTCTTTATGCTTTTTAGGAATAAACCCCTTTTTAGTTATTGGTTCAGAATCTAAATAACTTAACAAACAAGCATGACAAAATATATGACCACACGAAACCATTCTTGGTGCAACAATAGTTTCAGTTAAACAAATTGGACATGCACTACCTTTTGGTACTATAACTCTTAAAACAGATGGTGTTTCTAAAGTTAAATTTGGATCTAATGTTTGGCCTTTATAATCTCTTCTGTAATCAACAATGAATCTATAATTAGCATTTACAAATTCTTGACCAATAAGATGTATTTTATCATCATTTGAAGAACGTCTTCTTCTAATAGGTTTTGAAGAAGATTGATTATATCCATTCAATTCAGAATCACGGGATGGTAATGAAAAATCTAACAAATGATTGATCGATATTTGACCTCTTCTAACTCTTGAATTTAAACGACCATTAATAGCTTCATCTTCAAGATAAAAATCTAAATCATCATGGAAATCTTCACCAACATTTTTATTTTGAGCTCGGGATTTATTATGATTATTATTACCCCTGTTTGCATTACCAGAACCATTCCAATTTCTTGATTCCCTTGATTTAGAATTACGTCTTGGATTTTGTTTTGGTTTCACTGTGCTTGGAGAAGGAGTTGCTTGAGCAGACATGTTTTGGTTTTGTTTCTGTTGTTTAGTTATTGATTGTGGTTGTTGCTGTTGTTGTTGAGAAGATAACTTTGTAGGAATAAATGGTATAGCATTTGGGTTGAATTTCATAGACATTTTAGCTTAGCAGATAACACAAGTTTCAAGTAAAAGAGTTTTTTCCAAAAATTAAATTCAAATATTTCTTTAAGTTAAGGATATAGATTCAACTTTAAATAACACCTAGTACGAGAAGTTTTAGCACCAAAAAAATGATACAAATAGTAATAGGTAGTTGCAAACAAAGCTCCAACTGAGAAACAGTATGGTGCTTGTAAGAAAAAAAAAAGTTGAACTTGTTGTTAACAAACAAACAATTGAATGTTGTTTTGATTAAATAGTTTATGATTATAAAACACGGTCATATTAAAGTTTTTTTAAAGAAAAAAAAAGAAAATGCATAGTCACGTGAAAATAACCTTCAAAACACGTGAGCCTCATGTGATCTTACAAACTTAAAGTTAAATAATCAATTACATAATCAAGACGTTCTAGTCAATTCAAAAAGAACAACAACACCAACAGTTAACAACAATAAATGATTATAAAAATATCTCTTGATCCATTGGCTCAACAATTATCACAATTCAGTCATGTCACAATTTAAAACTGCTAACATAAAGTAACTAGAATAATTTTTTTTTTGATACCTGATTTTATTAACACTTATTTTAGTTCTGTTGTTGATTTAAAAAACGTTACAGATGAAAGACTACCTGTTGTTCTTGAGTCGCTTGGTTATGTCCAAGACTTTACAATTATTGACACAAAACTAGCATTGGGGTATGCTACCGCAATAATAGCTGGTTTAACCTTCTATTTGGATAAGAATATGTCATTCAATGATTCTCTACCTTATTTGAAATTATTATTAGCTTTGTATATGATTATTTCTAGTTTACAGTGGTTACATGCTAAATTTATTGAAAAAAAACAGATTTATAAAGGAACTGGTCAAGATTCTGTTTTGGAAATTTATGGTTCAATTGATAAATATGTTCCTATTTATAATTTAGATTTTGTTATTAAAGACAAGAAAAATCAAAATCAAGCACCAATTACATTTTCAACTGAATTACAATTCACTGAAGTGTATGATAAGTTTGGGAATTTACATGAATCTCAACTAAAATCTTGGATTCAATCTCAATTGGAAACTAATTCTACAAAAAAGAAGAATTAATATTACAAGTTATTAATATACAATAAATTTCTATGTTATTTAATCCAATGATTAATCCTCTTTAACACTTGTATCCATCTCACTGAAATTTCTCAATTTTTCAGAAATACTATATGGTAAAACTTTTAAAATTGGTATGAACCAAGTATAAAAAGGTAAACTTAATACACCACGATCACCAATATTAATTCTATCCACAATTTTCCCAGCAAATTCTTTTGCATCAAGAACTGGTGCTAAGAATTGTTTTGGTGGTTTAACATTTGCAAACATTGTTGTATTAATTTGTCCAGGTATACATAATAAAAACCTAATATTTGAAGCTTTGATTTCATGAGATAACGAATCATGAAGTGAAATTAATGATGCTTTTGTAGAAGAATAAATTGCTAAAATATATGTTAAATCAAGTATCAAGGTGCTTTACCTAAAGAACAAATACTAACATAAATGTGCTGGACTTACTAGTCCTAATATCGAGGCAACAGAAACAACATATAACCTAGAATCTGGTGAAACTTCTGGTATCAGTTTTTTAAAAATAGTTATTGGTGTTAAAGTGTTAATTTGGTAAATTTTATGAATTTTCTTCATTGATAATTCTAATAAAGTCTCATCATGCCTTATTGCTGCATTATTTATAAATATTGTAGGAACCCCAACTTCTTTGATGATTTGATCAATGATTTGTTCAGTATCAGATTCTATACTTAAATCACAATGATAATATTTTAAAAGAGATGTTTCATTTATATCTTTTGGTTTTAAAATATCAATAATAATAACTAATACACCTTTTGATTCTAAAAGTTTTGCAAGTTCCCAACCTAAACCTTGAGCACCACCTGTTATTAATGCAATATCATTTGAATTTAAGTGTTCCCAATGACCACTTACTTTGTACCCCAAATTTATTGGATAAAATAAATATAAGAATGATACTATATATGTTATCCAAGCTTGTTGAGTGTAAAACCTAGAAAAAATTTGTTAAAAACGAAAACAAAAAAAAATATGACTTGAATATATTTACTGAATTATAAATGCGACTAATAATGGTACACCATAACCTATCACTCGTTCAATAATCCAATCAATATTCATCTTTGTCTTTTGATTGTTTAATTTTGAGTTTTTAGATGTTTACGTTCAAAATAATTAATCCCGAATATGAGATCAATTTATTTACATCTAGATTCATGAATGGTTCTCTACAAATAAACTTTTAAACCCATGTTTTTCTATTATACAATCTACAGAATATAAACTCCCCCATAATATGTAGTTCAATGTCTTCTTCTACCTTTCTTTTGAACCAATTCAAATCCATCATCATCAACAATCGGACCTTGTGGTTCAGCATCTTCCATTTCAACATCTTCCTTAACAGGTTCAGATACTAGTTGTGGAATCTCATCATCATTATCATCACCATCTTCCTCATTAGACACATCTGGGTTTTCTGGATCTTCATTAACTTTAACAGCCAATTGTTGTTTTCTTTGTTCACGATCAGCTTGTTTGGCTTGCCATTTATGGTAATCTTGATGAACTTGTTCGTAATTCTTATCAAAACACTGTTTATAAACTTTTAAAACTTTAGCAGCAACTGGTAAAGAAGAATCATCTTCAACATTAACATCAAATTCATCAAGCATAGCATTCAGTATAGTTTCTTCAATAAGTTGTATATCAACAGCAGTTTCATTGAACAAGTCAACGACAATAGCTGTAATCCAGTCTCTTTTTTCCTCACTTTGTGCACCACCCCATTGGTTTACAACTGCAATTTCTAATGCTTCCCATGAATGTATAGCCATAGAAACACCTAATTCAAAATTAGCTTGTTGTTTTTCATCTTCAAATTTCAAAGATTTAGTGTTTTCATCACATTCAACAAATTCAGTAACGTCAATAACACCCATATTTATATAAATACTATTGTTCTATTGGAAATTAGATATTTAATACTCCATCCATTAATCAATATTAAAGCTCATCGCTAACGAAAAAAAAATAAAAAATTTGCAGTCACATGACACTTTACAAAAAAACATAAAAAATTTCAGTCACATGACCTGATCACATGATCTATCATGTGACCGTATGGAAAATTCGTTTAAATTCAGAATTTTTATACACTACAAAAAAAGAATGTTGTTGAAACTTATCTTTAAAACAACAAATTCAACATTAAACAGTACAGACAAATTTTTGGTTCCGCATCTCAGCGAAATAAACTTATATCACATTATCTGTACATCACTTATTAACTAGTATCATGTCATCGGCCCAGGAAAACAGTGTCAGGATTGATGCTGCCTTGCGTGCCATCCATAATAGAAAAGACTCACCAGCTAAAGATTTAACAGAATTTACTATGGATGATGGTACTAAAGTTAAAACAACAGAACGTATCAATAAAAAAGTACCACCAGTGACAAATAAAATTCCAACTGACAGAGAACTATTCTTACCAAATGGTCTACCGAACGCGGACTTTTTAAAACAACATTTTTTAAAAGAAGGTCGTCTGAGTGAAGCTCAAACTATTCATATTTTAAAGATGGCTTCACATGTATTAGCTAAAGAACCAAATTTATTACAAGTCCCTGCTCCAGTCACTGTTTGTGGTGATGTTCATGGTCAATATTGGGATTTGGTTAAATTATTTGAAGTTGGTGGTGATCCAAAAGATACGTCATATTTATTTTTAGGTGATTATGTTGATAGAGGTTCATTTTCTATTGAATGTTTGTTATTGTTATATGCTTTGAAATTGAATTATCCAAATACTTTTTTCATGTTAAGAGGGAATCATGAATGTAAACATTTAACTGAATATTTCACATTTAAAATGGAGTGTTTACATAAATATTCTTCAACTGTTTATAAAGCTGCTTGTGAATCTTTTAACACCTTACCATTAGCTGCATTAATGAATAAACAATATTTCTGTTGTCATGGTGGTATTTCTCCAGATTTACATTCTCCAGAAGATGTTAATAGAATTGATCGTTTTAGAGAACCTCCAACTAGAGGTTTAATGTGTGATATTCTTTGGTCTGATCCAATTGAGGATTATGATGAAAATAATGATGACACTTTGTTTATTCCAAACACTGTTCGTGGTTGTTCATATGCATTTACTTTTAAAGCTGTTTCTAAATTCTTAGCAAGAAACAATTTATTATCAGTTATTAGAGCTCATGAAGCTCAAGACGCAGGTTATAGAATGTATAAGAGAACTGAAACAATGGGGTTTCCATCTTTATTAACGATGTTTTCTGCTCCTAATTATTTGGACACTTATAAAAACAAAGCTGCTGTTTTGAAATATGGTAATAATGTTATGAACATTAGACAATTTAACTATACCCCACATCCATATTGGTTACCAAATTTTATGGATGTCTTTACCTGGTCTTTACCATTTGTTGGTGAAAAAGTGACTGATATTTTAGTTTCTGTTTTGAATATTTGTACTGAACAAGAATTGGATGAAGAAACAAATTTAGGGAAGGACACTATTGAATCCTTAAAGGATACTAGTGTTAATGATCCAACTTCAACCCCTATTGATCGTTCAAATAGCCCAGTTAGTACTACAACTAGTAGTGTTCAAAGTTCAGTAACTCCAACAACTAGTGCTACAACTGACATCAATCCAGAGGATGAAGATGTTGATGAATTAACATTAAAGAAAAGAGCATTACGGAACAAAATCTTGGCCATTGGTCGTGTCTCCAGAATGTTCCAAGTTTTACGTGAAGAAGCTGAAAATGTTGAAAAATTAAAATCTTATACAGGTGGTGTTTTACCAAAAGGTTCATTATTAGGTGGTTCTGAAACTTTGAATGCAGAAATCACTTCGTTTGAACAAGCTAAGAAAGCTGATTTGATTAATGAAAAATTACCTCCAACTAAAGATGAAATAATGAAACAAGATAGACAACATGAAGAAGCCCTAAGAAAACGCATTGATGATTCCGTAAATAAGGATCAAGGTATCCAACGTTTAGCTAGACGTTACTCCAGGGGTGTTTAAATGGACATAAAAAACAGAAACATTTATGTGTATAGTTATGAGTTATGGTTGTGCAAATGTATATTTTTTTTATAAGGAAAAAAAAAAACAAAAAAAGCTATATTGTAATGATCAGCACCTATGTAATTTTTTAGTTGGTGATTCTTCGGTTCTTGTATTTTGTATAGGTGAAGAACCAAGATCATCAATTCCTCTGGTTTTACCTCTTGGATGTCTTTCTTCAATTATTGGAGTTCCTATCACTGAAAAGGTATTCATATTGTGGGTATATATATTGTTATCAATATCATCAGCATTGCCTGAATTGATATATTGACAACTATTCAATTGTGTTGTATCATGGAGCATATCATTATCATTATTATTCTCATCATTAACAGTCTCATTATTAAGCACCACTTGGGAATGGCTATGATTTATTCCATGGAAAATATTTGATATCATATTATTGCCATCATTTTGTCCAAAATCTTCAATAGTAAATAATGGATCATTAAATCCAACTAATAATGGAGTGAATGACCACTCTATAGTTTCAGATGAACATGCCAAAGCACCTTGAGCTTGCAATTGTAGGCATAATTCTAAACATCCATTATGTTTTTGTAAACAATATTGATTTATAGCTTGATATGGAACTTCAACACCTTTATTATATTCATTAAACCAAATTACTATTGAGGTGTTTAAAATATATAACGAAACGTACAATGGTCTTTGATGTACTAAAACGATATATTTTAAAAATGATGTATTTGATGTTTGTAATAGTAATCTAGGCCCACCAGCAAATAATATTGGTAATTCTGGTTGTTCACCATTTGGTGCTGTTTGTTTCCATTTGTTATATGAAATGCAATTTTCCACTGACGGTTTTACAGTTATAAACCGTGATTGAATAGTGATAAAATCTGTATTCATTTATAAAAAAGAAAGAATTATGCGTCTTTTTTATATGGCTGAAGATAATGATACTTTTCTTTGGATCCAAAGTTGTTTGAATTATTTTATCGCTTCGTTATCCAAGAATATTCACTTTAATTTTTACCGTTGATCCTTCTCGAGGAACGGGAAAATTAAATATGCATGGATATGCAGTACTTTGCATATAAACATCAAACTACAAAAAAAAACAGTTTAAAGCAAAAGAATATCAATTTTTTTAAGAAAAAAAATATTTAATCATGATTTGATATAAACAGTTTCAACATTTGCTTCAAACCCATTGAAAGGTGAAGCAGCAGCGCTAGTATAGGCGCCCAAATTTGGGAAGTATAACCAATCACCAACACTAACATTATGAGATAAGTAAGTGTTTTTGGCAATACAATCTAAACCATCACAAGTTGGACCCCAGATACTAACATTGAATCTTTCATTCTTGTATGGATTACGCTCACCATACAAGAATTCACCACGGTGAGTTAGAACATGAGCTTCTGGTGTTTGGTGATCGAATAAAATACAGTTCATATTACCATAAACACCATCGTTAATATAAATCATTGTTGATGTTGATTCAGTATTGGAGGATTCAGAATCAAAAATACCACCTCTCTTAGCAATAACATGAGCTGCTAAAGTAAAAGCATCAGCAACGAAATAACGACCAGGTTCAGCAATGATATCGACACCCATAGATTGTGGGAAATAAGTGTTTAAAGCAAAATTCAATGCTTTAGAACTATCATCAAAAGTTTCATGAGAGAACCCACCACCAACGTCTAAAGTTCTCATATCAAAACCTAGAGCAGAACCTTGGACAAAAACATCTTTAGCGTCACGAACGGCTTTAACTAAAGAGTTATAATCACTAGCACCAGAACCAACATGGAAAGAAACACCCACAATGTTTAATTCCAATTGTTTGGCCAATTTCAACAAGTTGCTAACAGTAGACAATGGTGCACCATATTTGGTACTCAATCTACATTGAGCAGATTCGTCATCAGTAATGATTCTTAACAACAAGTTACAATTTGGGTGGAATTTTTTAATTTTGTATAATTCTTCAGCATTATCAAAAGTTGTTAAATTAATATCATTTTTTTGAGCAAATCTTAAGAATGAACCAACTTTACAAGGATGAGCATAAATGATTCTTGAAGGATCAACACCTAATGATAAAACTTGTTCAATTTCACCTTTAGAAGCACAATCAAAATTGGCACCTAAAGAAGCTAATAATTTCAAAACTTCTGGGTTTGGGTTACATTTAACAGCGTAACATGGATGAACTTTACCACCAAGATTATAATTCCATAAATTGTATAATCTTTCAATTTTACCTAAATCACAAACAAAAAAAGAGTTTTCAGCACCAGCTTCACAAGTTTCATGATTAATAGTTTGAATTTGATTTTGTAATGCTTGAGAAATTAAAGCTTCAGATTCTGGAGTATTGACAACAATTTTTTCCGATACATCAAAAGGTGAAGAAGGAGCGATTTGATGTTTTAAAACATCAAAATTAACACCGTAAGATCTCAAATGAGCAGAAGCGTTAGCGGTTAAACCAGAATTAGCGGCATCAGTATTAACTGGGATAGCAGTACCAATAGCACTGGAAACAGCAGTAGTAGTTGAAGACATTGATGAAATTGAATGGATGGTTTTAACACCAATTGATCTTGAGGTTTGTCTTGTGGTTTGATCAACCAAGTTCAAGAATTGTTTGTTAGTTTTGGACACCAACTTGAAAAGATTTCAAACAAGTAAAAGATAAAAGAATTGAGAGTAAAAGGCTGTGTGTAATTGAAAACACAGTCTTTAAAAGTTTGAGGACGTCAAGCGGCAGCTCTCGTGGTGTTTAAATAATAAAATTTGGGAAATTGAAAAAGGCTTGTGCGCCTAATGATGTAATAAAGTGTGTTATAGTATAGAGGAGTTAATTGTAACACTTTGCCTCTATAGTATAACAGTTAATAATGATGTAACTGTGTAATGTGTTTCTAGTAGTTTATTTTGAATATTACAGGTTGTTTGTAAAAAACCCGAATAATGAAAAAAAAAAATCTGAAACAGAATCGACAAATAACAAATCAGAAAAAAAGGAGCAAAAAGGGGGAAATTTTGATGCTCAAAAACTCAATGTTTTAATGGTAAACCTGAGTATAACAGTGTAAGTAACAGCAGTTGTTTTTAAAACTTTAGTTTTATTGGATGAATTTTTTTTAGATGATCTTTTTCAAAATTTTTTTTTTTTTATTTCTCGACTGCAACAAATAAAAACAACTTTGACGTAATTCTTCAAGATGATAATTAAATATCACTGGCTCTAGCAAAAAGCTTGTAGAAGAATGATAACGACAGTAAACAAAATTAAAGTATCAAACACAAAAATTTTCCTCAGAACAGTCTTAGTTCTCTGGAAAATATCACTTCTTTAGGGTTGTTATTGGTTGGTGCAACATGAATAATGCCTATCGTGCATTTAACAACATTAATTTGCATTACTACATAACAACTTCAACTTCAACTTCAAATTTGAATTCTCCACAATTCATATGCTGTGTAAAATTCAGAATACATGAGGGATTTATTGGACCAATAAGATGATCTTATGATTCTCCTTCTTATCCACACACGTGGAAAACAAAATCCTTGAAAAAAAAATGTGAGTCTAAAACCCTAATAAACCCTAATTCTCTACAAAAACAAGTAAAACTTCCACAAAAGGTAATTATCCATATTAATATAAACATAAATAAATCAAAATGGATTCAACGAAATTTTAAGAGAATTTGAAGATAAAGTGGCAAATCATTCTTTCACCAACAACAAGACATTGGTTCAGCACTACAAATGTTCTCAATCTATTTCATTATCATTAAACGCCTATAAAAGAATATTATTATCTATGATACAAAAAAAAAATATTAAAGGTATTCACTTTTCTTTAACCTCAACCTCATACCCACAATGCAAACATTTATAACCCATATGTGTTGTACCATCAGCTGCTGCAATGGAAACTTTACCTCTGCTCTTCATAGCAGTCCATTCACCCTTGGCTGGAATACGACCACAGTGCTTACTCATACATCTAGCACCAGTTTTTTTATATCTTAGCCCACAAGAGTTACATAACTGCCCAGCAGCAGTGGACCAACTTGGTCTCCAACATGGTGATTGATCCGAACCACAAGAAATACACTTACGTTTATGGTGATTATGGTGATGAATAGTGTATGTATGGTTTGGTCCTTTGTGGTTTTGATTATGCATAAAATTCTTAGATTCTATTATGACTTGTTGTTGTTGAGAGATATTAGCAGGTGATGATGGAATGACTTTAGATGCGATTGGGGTTGGAACTGTTTTAAATGTGCTTGGTGATGGTAACTGTTGTGATATGACCAGTTGTGGTGTTTGAGTTGGTGTTTGTTGTTCTTGAGGAATATGAATTGGAGGTAAAGTAATGTGTTGTTTACTAGCTGATGTTGGTGGTGATGATGGAACAGTGGATGAGGAGGCTGGTAACCTGCTTTGATAAGTGTAATTGGATTCAAAAGAGGTATTAGCTGAAGATGGTGTGGATGAAAGAGCAGCAACACCAGCAGTGTTGTTATTACTAGTAACAATAGTAACATTAGAAGTATTACCAGTAGATGAAGAAGATTCAAAATTTTCAGATCTATAAGATGATGGGAAAATTGAAGATTTTTCTGGATCACTAATAACTCTTCTTTTTTGGAAAACACCAGAACTATAAAATGGATTAGAAACCATTTTTTTACTAATTCTTGAATTAAAACTTGGTTTTTTATGAACTCTTCTTTCTTTATCTAACTGTTCTTTCAATTCAGTTAATAAAATAGCATCATTCAACAATTCAAAACCTGGCTTATCATATCTTAAAAGATTCTTTAAATTGTTGAATTTTTCTGGGAAATTTTTTTCAATCCAAACTTCCAAGTTTAATCTCCAATCATCATCATTAATACAAGTATCTGGATAATCTAAAGAATGATGAGAAATACCATATCTAGTGTTTTGGTTCAAATATTTATATTCATTGTTTGATACTGGAGAAGTGAAAGAAGCCAAATTGGTTACACTAGTTGGTGGAGTTTGTTGTTGGGATTGTTGTGTTAAAGTAGCAACAACTTGTAATGGTGAAGGTTTTGGTGGAGACATTAACAAAACATCATTTGGGTTTGGAGGATTTGGAGAATAAGATCTTCTTTTAAAAACTGAGCCAGCAGTTGAAGCTAATGGGGGAGATGGTGGTGCTGTTTTTGATCTCTTGTTTTCACCTAACAGTTCAAGATCTTCAAGATATCTTTTTCTTTTCAAAGATGAATCTGTTGTTGGAACTAATGGTTGCAATAAATTGGAGCTCATATTGTTATGGGAAATAATATTCATCATTTCTCTTGTTGAGTTATTATTATGCTGTGATATTGTGATTATTTTGTTATTGTTGTGTTTTGATTTGTTATTACTTAAAAGTATAGTATTTGATCTAAGTTATGGCAGCAACTTTATAAAGCGAATGTGATCAACCTTTTGTCTGTTTGTATGGATTGTGTTTTTAGCAAATTGGAATTTTGAAAAACTTGTGTGAGTATAAATATTGAAAAGATCAAATTTGTATTAATCTGTTCTTTTCTTATGAATTAATTTCTTGTGTTTTGTTGTTTAAGGTTCAAGATCTAAAAGTTGATTTGAAAAAGTGCAATTTGATCCTGTTTTGATTAAATTTGTGCAACGGGAGCTAAAAATCAAGGGAATTGGGAAACGTCACTAGTGAGTAAAGACTTGGGAACCTTAACAACGATGTAACGAAAATGGTTTTTAACTTTGCCAAATATGGAAATGTCACTGAACGAAAAGAATTACCAAATTAGTTTGTGCAAAAAAAAAAAAATTGAAAATGCAGCAAGACCTAGTGTGATGGTATTTAATTATTTATTTGAAATTGAAACAACGAATGCGGTTGAGGCTTTATCAAATAGCGAATGGAATCAAGTTTGTGTGTTGTTTTGTTCTAGTTGGAACACAATGAATTCACTGACTTTTTGTGATATTATATATCCTTTTGAAGCGAATGAAAAGTTGGAGTAGTTTTAGTACTTGTTAATTTCTACAACTATTTCAGGATACGGGTAAAATACAAAAATGAAGATCTAGTCTTTTATATGACTTAAAACAGGAAGGCTTGCAACCTAAACTAGTATAGATCATGTTTGAATCAATCCAGCACCCACAATCGTAAAGGGCTTGATCCTTCTCTTGCATATACTTTTTCCTTTTCTTGTAACACACTTGTTCTGATCTGATCATGATTCCTACATGTCACTACAGTAAACTCAATTAAATTGGTCAATATTAGATCAATAATTTGCTGGTTGATCATTCCTGTTTAAAATGATTTGAAAAATCTTTATTAATCTTGACAGGAGTTAAGCCAGCCAACTTTGTTTAATTGCATTAAAAAATCTGAAACTGGTTAAAATGGAAAATCGTTTCCTAATTAGGTAATGTAATTGAAATGGGACTTATGCAGAAATCCTGCAGTATGTTACATAATTGGAGTGCAGATACTATAACTGGAAGATAGGGTAATAAATCACTCAAAAAAAAAGACCATGACCGGATTTACTACAACCGGAACTTCTGTTTTGGGAAGGTATTACTTAAATAAGGCAATTACTGGAATAGGTTAATTTTCATATATTTTTGTAATTGAAAAAAGTGTTGATGATGGAATAGAAATAAAGTTGTAATAAATAATTTGAACGGTATCTTAATATCAAAATACAACGATGACAGATCAAGGTAAGGATACAGGCTATTATTTCCAGGTCATTATTAACATTTCTGTTTAGGATCTAGATTAGAATCTTTTATCAAAGATGCATTTCAAACACTTGACAAGCAATATTCACAACAATACATTTCATTAGACGCATACAAGGCAGAGTTTCTACCCCAGTTGAAACAAGCAGCTCCTGTGATATTAAATGGGAATCCATTGGGTGGAAAACAACCGTTTCAGGAAGTTTGGGCCACAATGCCAACTACACAACATAGCATAACATCTTTAGATTATCATATTATTCCAGGTACTGGTACATTAATTATAAATTTATCTGGTAAAGTTAGATTTGATGAGAGTGGGAAAACTAGATTAGGTCAAACTTCTGATATTGGGAATAATAATGCTATTGGTACTAGAAACATTTGGGGTTCTTGGTTAGGGTTTAATGCTAATTTAATATTGGATGAAAATGCATTAACGAATCCAAATGCTGAAGTAATAAATTCTTTAAATTGGAAAATTGTATATAAACCAGATGATTCTTTAATTAGTTTATAAAATGAATGCTTATTTATATAGTTAATATTTGCATGATACTACAATGGTTGTAAGAATTATAAAAACACCCTATATATAAAATAAATGAACCCCATAAAATTATTAAATAATGAAAACGAATGAACAACTTTAAATTTAAAACTTCTGTAAATGCAATTTGTGAGTAAATACAAGCATTACCTGTATATAATATGATAATTAGTGGTGATGATCATGTTTTTCAACATGAGTTTCTTCACTATCTTTATGTTCATCATGACCATGACCACCATCCTTTTCTTTATAACCCATGAATGGCTCTTCATCAGCTTGTTTATGTGCTTTTTTATGTTTACCATGACAACATATAACTAAATAATCAAAAATAACCATAACAAAAGAAACAGCAACAGCAGCCCAAAAAATAGCATAAAATCTTTGGTTACCTAAAGTTGATGAAATACCAAATTGAAATACTGCATCATTAAAATACTTATGTATTAAGTGATAAGTAGCAGTACTTCCAGCTGCACCAATGGCTAAACTTAAGAAACTAATATTTGCAAAAAATAAAGCTAAATAAGCAACAGGATCAGAAAAGATTGATAAAATTGTGATGATGAATGTGATAAATGCAGTGACAATACCAATGATTGTACAGATAAAAATCATTTTGCAAATAGCTTGAGCTTGCTTGATATATTTTGTAACTTGTGAAGGTAATTCAATTTGATTTTTAAGTTGATCCATATTAACGGTGTTATTTAATTCTTTTGTTAATATTTCAGCTGGATCAAACAAATACATTGATTTTGGTTTGGAACACCAAGTTGGTTGAAAAGAATCATCAAAAACATCTTTATTACCTTTACAATAACCCCACATCCCAATAGTGTAAAGTTCACTCAAACCAAGTTGTTCACGAGTATAAGTACTTAAAGATGAACCAAAAACAGATCCAGTATTTATGCTTGATAAATCCAATTCAATTTCATAAAATTGATTGACTGGACTCATGTTCTTACTAGCACCAGCACAAGCCAAGGCAGCTAAAATAAGAGAAGCAAGAGAACAAACCAATGGGATTGCAAACTTGAAGAATCTGAACCAAGAACCCATGATTTAATGTATGTGAAGTGATATTTGTAGTAATAGCAGTAGCACTAGTTATGTCTCAAGATTGATTCTGAATATGACCTATATTATGTAGTCACAAGAGTAATATAAATTGAATGTGCAAATTAGTTATAAACCAAATATAGATCAAAGCGACTGATGGGAAGAAGAACTTATCCTAACTATATATAACTTATCATCTTGGATCATGTCCCAGATTGACACTATATAATCTTTGATCTGATTTAGTTTATCCAACCATGTTATTTTTTAGAGTTGCTAGCTGCCAGCCATTTCTCATCGAGCTACCGAGCAGCCCATCAGCCAATCAGAGTCCAGAAACGCAACCAGCCACATAAACACGCAGACAATCTATAAGATAAAATGCAATGTGGCGCAGATAAGTTGCAAATCAATGCAGGTCAATGCGAATAAACGCATGCTCAATATATTGTTTCTTTATTAAGATAAAATCAGATCAATGGTTTTAATGTATTAGACATGTCCATCATCACTAGTAAAGGTAATTTAATTGATCTAGACATTTCGCTTACACAGGTAAAAATACGATATGTATTGGGGATCCCCCTTAATAATGTATTCATCTATATTTATTAGTGCCATTAATTGCTCATTAACCGATGGCCATGGCCATGGCCATGACCCCATCATCATTATAATTCCTATTCCTTGTTGTGTAACACAATACATCCAATAATTAAAAAGAAAAAAAAAAAAGTAGGAATTGTATTGTACATCGGTAGATTTGAATGAATCATACTATGGTATGCGTTTCAAGTCAAACTGTGTTAATTTCATTAAATTCTTTTTAGTACCCCTGCATGCACATTCCCTATATTATCTCAAAAAAAAAAAAAAAATTAACCATTTTTAGTTCATTTCATATCTGTCTTTTCCTGAATCCATTCAACAAATAAACCACCAACCCACTAGAAATCATTTGTAATACAAACGTTATGCATATAAAAACGAATCCACTACCAAACTTAACTAATGCAATACCAACAGTTTTACCAATATCAGATAATTTAAACATGTATTCCAAACTTAAGGAGCAAAGTAGGAAACTAACAAATAAATTAACAAATGCAACTGATATCATTAAAAGTAATGAAACTTTTTTAACAGAATGTTCAACTCTAAAATTTTTCAATTGTAAACAGCTAATTACTAAAATTAGCATTGTAAAGAACATCATTAATAAACCTAAACCAAATTCTAAAAACACTAGAAAATTGATTCCTTTACTAAATTTCAGTAATAAAATAGCATATTCAATATATTGAGCACTAGGATTGTTATATTTTTCATCTTTATTTGTAAACTCATTAAACCCAGAAATTGCTAATTCATATGCAACAGCAAAACTATCTCCCATAATATTAACATTAGTATTGGTTAAAGCACCCAATTGTGCACCAGCATCACGAACAAATACAGATAGGATATCCAAACCATAACTCTTCATACAAAAAGTTCCTAAGCTTTTAGTATTTATTCGACAAAATCCCCAAAAATTCAACTTATAAATAGAATTTACAGAAAATGCATCAATAACTTTACTTTGATAATAACTATCAAACCTACTATTGATTGCATCTAATTCAATATTTGTATCACCAAGATCTAATGTCAAATATGACAACACTTTTAATGCTTCTTTAACAGTAACCAATGCTGTTTTAGCCGCTGGGGATTTATCAGTTAATTCAATGGTAACTTGTGGAAAGCACATATCTGGGAAAATTGTATTATTGCAGGTGAATAAAGACAAACTAATCAAAATTTCAGCAATAATCAAACAGATAAATAAAATAATCATTGTAATAATCATCGTTTGCCGTTGTTTACCATTAACTATTTGATTAGACGGCTTTCTTTTCAAAATTGATGTATTATCTTCATCTACAGAACCACAAAGTTCTGTTTTATCTTTAGTTTCTGATATTTCATTTAAATTAATATTGACTCCAAGACCACCATTTCTTCTTGAACTTGAAGTTGTTGAGCCGAAAATACCACTATTTCTACCGTTTTCTAATCCTATTGTAGTAGAATCATCTATATTACTACTAAACCCACTACCACTACCACTACCACTATCAATACCAATACCAGTTTCACCACATAAAATACCGCTCTGTGAATTAGAGAAAAGATTAGCACCATGATTATGATGATTGTTATTATGGTGATTAAGAATCAGTTGATGAGGGTGTTGTAGATAGGGCTGGTATGAACTTTTATTATTGTTATTGTTATTGTTATGATGATGATGATGATGGTTATCATTATCATCACTTCCAAAAGAATCACGATGTTTACCATTTTTATCATGATGCAGTTTTTCTTTTATTGGACTTAAATCAGCAGTCATATACTTATCAAATGGAGAAGCTTCTAATATTGATGAGCCTGCATATCCAAATAATTGGTCATTTGCGCTAAAAAACACGTCTTTATCACCATTGATACCAACAGCAGCAAGTGAGTCACTTCTTTGATCATTATTATTTAATAGATTATGATTGATATTATCAGTTTTATGGTTTCTTTTGAATGGTGATTCCATGCTAATTTCTGATGGTAAATAATATTGGTTCTGTGCTCGCTTAAAATACTTTTCTTCTTCATTACGTTCATGTATTTCATTTTCAGTTTCCCAATTTGTAGATGAATCTACCAACAACCTGGAATTATCATTTAAAAAATGTGACATTATTTTTTGTTAATTTTTAATGGTGTTATTGTTTCGTAGACATAAATTTTTAATGAATAAGCTAGTTCCAATCTTAAGTACCAAGCAAATAACAGATAGTGATGGTATTATATGAATTAAATGAAAGCACTGCATGACGATGAGATGGGTTGTAGTTCCATGACACAAAAATTAAATTTGTGTAATTTTATGACACAAAAACGTAGAAACACAAAACTTCAAACGGTCAAGTATCTTTTGCAGAAATGCAAAAAAAAACAATCACAACAATCACAACAATCACAACAGAACAACCACAGAGTACAAAAACGTATAATTTAGTATCTGAACGATTGATCTCGGAATATAGTATCATTTGATTGTAATAAATCAGCTTCTTCACTTGTGATGTAGGTATTTGAGTTTAGTGTACTTAATAAATGATCAGAATCATGATTGTGATCTTTATGGTTTATGTTATTGTCATCATCAGTTATACTACTATTGCTAACAACTTTTCTGGTGAAATCTACTGTGCTTGATTTTGGACCATTTCTCCAAAAGTTTTTTGATGAATTTTTAAAATTATTAAGTTTTGATGTCATTGTATTTGAAGAGGATGGATTTTTACCAACAGCACTAATAGAATTTGTAGAAAAGTCTTTCATTTGATAAATTGTAGTTGACTCTTTAAGTTCCGGAGTAACAAACATTGCTAATCTTGATTCATCATTTTCTTCTTCATCAGATAATTCAATTGATTCAGGAGTAGCACACCAAGTTGGACCAGCCCAAGAAACCATTAAAAACAAATTGGCTGCAAATATTATCCAAAGTAAAGTAAAGAAAACAGTACCCAAATGTAATGATAAACCATAAGAAGATAGTTCTGATCTGATTGCAGATCTAAATTGGGTACAAATAATGGTTATACCAATACAAGCAACGGTACAACAAAGAAATCCTAAAAAAGATAAAAGTGAACAAATTTGAAGCATTATTTTTGAAGCATTTTTTTTACCAATTAAAAAACTATTATGAATGAACTGTAATAAAAGCAATATACCATCCATCACTGCACAAAAAGTTAAAAGTTTTGGAACAGCATGAAACAAATTTTTTCTATCGTTTAAATAGTCAAAATATTTAGAATTATCACCAGTATCACCATAAGCATAGTTCAAAATGATTTCAAATTTTGATTGTGATAACAAACTTCTATAATCAAAAAAAAAATCTTTTGATGGCTCAGCACAAGTAGTATACATTGATACATTCATGGAATGCGAAACACTAAACAATCTAGATCCATCATACCCATTTCTATCACTATCAGTATGATGACTATCAAAAGTCAAATTATAACTTTCTGTATAATAAACAGAGCACCAATTCCATAGAGAACAAGTAATGTATTGTGGGGCGTCTTTAACTTGTTTTTCAGCATAATCTGATAGAATCAAGATTTCACTAGCTGTGATACCAGCACCATATTGTTCAGAAAGGATGTTATTTGAACTCACAGAGTTTCTAAGAACGGAATATAACCCATTTGCAACATCCACATATGACGTATCAAGTCGTAGAAGAGGCATGGAACTATTATTAGGGCTTAACGTAGAAGCTGATAACAATATTATTGTAAATATAAATGCAATTATTGATGATGATAGTCTGAATAAATGGATAAGCTTTGCTCTTGTATCCATTTCTTTTACTGTTTCTTTCAACTGGAGCAGCTGTTGTCTCCAGTCAATAGGTTGAATATCTATCTTAAGCATCGTGAATGTCACCAACCAAATAGTTGATAGTTGATCTTATTAATATTTAAAGCCTTAAACTTGATTTTCCTTCTGGTGTTGGCCAAACCAGTAAAATCATCAACAGTTCGACGAAGGGATAACAACAATAATAATAACAACAACAACAAACTCTCAACGAGTACAAATTTATAATAAAACCAAACTCAAATTGAAAAGAGAAAAGAATGGCAACCACCAATAGAGAGTTGAAAGGCTGGACTTGGGCTTTTCAAGAGTCCAACAATACAGCTGTAAATAATGGTGGGGGAAGAAGATCTAGACGTGTTGCAACATCAGATTATCTTGTGCTTACTAGAGAAAGTGATGGTATGGAAGTCAAAGGTGGTGATTTTTTATTGATAGTTAATCAATTTGGTGGTTTGCCAGTTGTTTATTTTGTTAAGGATATCGTACTGGGTACCGATGATTTTATTAGTATTACCGCGTTTAACATGTTTAGAAGACATGAAGTTGATTTAAAATTACACCCAGATAAAACAATTGATCCTCAAGAACTGTTTTTAACTAGTGTTGGTGATAATATTTACGTCAAGGATATCATTGAAAAGGCTAATATTTTGAACAAGAAAGATTTTGATAGTATTGTTATTGATGAATCTAACCAAGATAATACTTTCTTGTGTAGAAGAGGTATTGATACTTGGTATAAAACTTTCAGCCCTGAGTTTGATATTGAACAACTTCAAAAAGATATGATTGCTGACCCAATTACTACATCTGAAGTTATTAGAGAACGTATTGTTAAATCTGCTTATAAGAAGAAAGCTCCACCAGCTCCAAGACCCAGACATGAACCAACCAAACCAAACACTACTAACAACAAGGTTTCTAAGCCAAAGCCTAAGCCAAAGCCAAAAGAACCAAAAGAACCAAAAGAACCAAAAGAACCAAAAAATCACAAACAAGACGTTACTACGAATTCGAAAAATAAATGGAAATCAAGATTAGCAGAACATGTTGTTTCATCTGATGATGATGATGAGAACAATGATGATAGTGATGTTGAAATTGGTTCTGATTCCAGTGGAAGTGATGTTGAAGAAATAGAAAGTGATTCTGAAAATGAAAAAAAATCGGAAGATGAAGAAGATAATGATGATAAAGAAAGTTCAGTTGAAGATATTGAATTATCTGGTGAAGAGGATTTTCAAGTTCCAAAATATAACTACCGAAAAATTAAGAAAGCCAGATATGACAAGAGAAACCAATATTTAGAAAGAAGACAAACTAAAAGATCTCCGAATAAGAAACTAGGCCCAGCTTCAATTATGAGACAAGAAAGTGGGCTGTTTGTACGCTCATCGGATGATGATGATGATGATGAAGAAGAAGAAGATTTTTTTGATGCAAAATCAAGTGGATCTGATAATGATGAAGAAGAAGAAAAACAATTAGCCTTGAAAGATTTGGCAAAATGGAAAAAAGAATTAGATTCTAATGATCCAGAAAGTTCTTCAAAAGGTTTGCCATGTCGTGAAGATGAGTTTTCAAGACTGCGTCAAATCGTAAGAGCTTCTGTGGAAGTTGGTGCTGGAACTTGTGTCTACATTAGTGGTACTCCAGGTACTGGTAAAACCGCTACTGTACGTGCAGTTGTTTCAGGGTTAGCTGAAGAAGCAAGTAATGGGGAATTAAACGAATTTGATTATTTAGAAATCAATGGAATGAAATTATTATCTCCAACAGCTGCATATGAAGAATTATGGAAAAAAATTAGTGATAAGAAAGTTGCAAGTAATTCAATTTCTGTTGAACTAGAAGAATATTTTTCAAAAGGGAAACGTGAAACTCCATTAGTTATTTTGTTGGATGAATTTGATCAAATTGCATCAAAAGCTCAAAGTGTCACTTATAATTTCTTTAATTGGCCAACTTATGAAAAATCTAAATTAATTGTTATTTGTGTTGCAAATACCATGGATTTACCAGAACGTACTTTAACAAATAAAGTTTCTTCAAGATTGGGGTTATCAAGAATCCAATTTCCAGGTTATACTCATCAACAATTAACTAAGATTATTGAATCTAAATTAAAAGCACATACTTCAGAAACAGCTAAAGTTACTGATGATGCTATTAATTTTGCTGCAAGAAAAGTTGCAAGTGTTAGTGGTGATGCAAGAAGAGCTTTGAAGATTTGTAAAAGAGCCATTGAATTGGCAGAAGAAGAACATATTATTGAAGGGAAACCATTAGTTATTGGGATTACACATATTAATAAAGCAATTAGTGAAACTACAAATACACCAACTGCGAATGTCATTGCTAATTTATCATTTTTAGGTAAATTAATTTTAATTGCAATTTTAGCAAGAAAACGCAAGAGTGGATTAGCTGAAGTTTCACTAGGTGATGTTATTGATGAAGTTAAACAAATTGTTCAAGTTAATTCAGCTAAAGAAAATGAAAATTTTGTTATTGAAGGTAAAACTATTTGGGATGTTTTATATGATGATTTTATCATTAGACCTAGAGGATTTTCATTTGTTTTAACTGAATTACTTGATAATGGATTAATTGTTCAACAAAAGGCTAAATCTGAAAGAACTTCATTAATAAAATTAAATGTTGCAGATGAAGAAGTTTACTCTGTGTTTAAAAAAGATAACAGTTTACAACATTTTATCGATAGTTTTGACTGAAAGAGAAAGAGAGAGAGAGGGAGGGATAGAGGAAATGTGTTGTTGTATTAATTATATTTTGTAATTTTATACTAATTTAAATATCATGTCTGTATTATTAAATGATATCATGCCCATTGTGTATTTATTACATTGCTTTAATTTCATTATATATCAGTATTGGTTGCCCAATATCTTTAAACTCAGGTATTTGTAAAGGTAAATCGAAAGTTTTCGATACTATTATCTTAAAAGTTTTTTGAACGTTAACTGAATCACTTGATGATACAAATACAACACTTGATTTCATAGCTTTTGCAAATTTCATAGCACGATCAGTTATATTTTTTTGATAATCAATAGGCATTTCCAAAAATAAATCATATTTTGACCCAACTAACATTGGTACAGCATTCTTATTATGCATTCTGACTAATTTGTACCAATGCTTAATATGCTCTAAAGTTTCAGGTTTTGTTAAATCAAACATAAATATAATTGCAATAGCACCATCAACTGCTAATGTAACCATATTTTCAAATTCTGAAGAACCACCTAAATCCCATATGGTGAAGTTTATATCTGTTGTATCTAATGATTGGGTCTTTTCCATATAATTCACACCTAATGTTTTTTTATAAGTTTCATCAAATTTGTTGTTGACATATTTCAACATTAATGATGTTTTACCTATTGAAGCATCACCAATAATACTGATTTTTAAAGAAACGCTAAAAAAAGAATTGTTAAATATGATACAACATCAATAATAAAACAACTAACTTTTGCCTTGGTTCATTCATTTTAATGATGTAAAAAATTATTAATGTTTTTATTAAAGAATTGTTGATATTTTATTGTTCAATTTTAATCCCATATTAAACATATTTACAATTTACTTAAAAGGGTAATATAAAGGTCATGTGACATATTGTTTAATATACATAATATTTAATATTTTAAAAATATTTTAAAAAGATTACAACTAATGTGATTAGTTGGTCTATTATTTAGCGTATTTTGAAGATAAGTAAGTTTAGTATTAAATAAATTTAGCATACAGAAAGCATATACATATACATGCATATATATGCATCCTTATATACAAAGTAAATTCTACAATTAAATTTGTTTTGTAAAATATAAATCAATTAAAATACATTATCAATAATCCATATCATGCGATTTTAAAGTTTTTTGTAGCTAAAATGGATTAGTTGTACAAACGTTTTTCATAAGAGTGCAAGTTATGAACACCACCTTCCATTTGAGCAGATGGGGTTCTGTATTCAAATCTAACTACACCACTAGCAGAAGAATCTCTTAATTCTTTAACGGATTTGACACCAATATCTTGACAAGAGTGTTGCAAACCATTGTACAAATATGGAATGTACTTTTTGATAGAACCTTTATCAACAACAGAACCGGTAACACCTTGAGCAACGAAAACAGTATCAGATTCAGAAAAGTATCTAGAAGTTGAAGCATTACCTTTGACATCAGTTTTTTGCATAGCATCAATGGAACCCATACCTCTATAAGTTTTCAATCTTTTACCATCTCTGTAGAAGTAGTCACCTGGTGATTCAGTAGTACCAGCAAGCATACCACCCATCATAACACAAGAAGCACCTAAAGCAATAGCTTTAGTGATGTGACCAATGTTTTGAACACCACCATCAGCAATACATGGGACACCAAATTGAGAAGCAAATTCAGTAACGTTAAAGACAGCAGTACCTTGTGGTCTACCACAAGCCATAACTTCTTGAGTGATACAAATAGAACCAGAACCCATACCAATTCTTAAAGCATCAGCACCAGCGGAAATTAAAGAAGCAGCTTGTTCTCTAGTAACAACATTACCAGCAATGACTTGTAATTCTGGGTAAGTTTCTTTAATCCATGTGATCATTTTCAATTGGAAAATAGAATTACCTTGAGAAGAATCCAAGACAACAACATCTAAACCAGCTTCAACTAATTTAGCTAAACGTTCTCTATCAGCATCTAAAGTACCAATAGCAGCACCACATAACAATTGTTTAGTAGATTCAGATTTAGAAGCATTTGGATAATTCAAATTTTTTTGTAAATCAGTTCTAGATAATAAAGAAACCAAATTACCTTTAGAATCAACAATTGGTAGTTTACCTTTTTTAGATTTTCTCAAGATATTGTTAGCTTCAGATAAAGTGACACCTTTTTCAGCAGTAACTAAATCTTTAGTCATAACTTCTTCAATAGTGACATCCAAATCATCTAAGAATTGAATATCACGAGAAGTGATGATACCAACCAATTTACCTGGAACCTTACCATTTTCTATAAAAAGTTAGTTAAATTGTATCAAAAAGACAAGTCATAAGAAAACATTCTTCAGGAAAAAAAGTTGTCCACACGATCGTTTGATCACAAGCGGAAGAACGAAAGTTATAAATTAAAAAAGTAATCATCATCTAAATGTTTTCTTTATGAGAAAATAAATATACTCACCAGTAACTGGGAACCCAGCAAAACCAAATTGTTCTTTCCAAGCTTTTGCTTCACGAACAGTATTTTTTGGAGATAAAACAACAGGATCATTAATAAATCCATTTTCAAATTTTTTAACTTTTTTAACCATTTCAGCTTGAGCTTCAGCAGTACAGTTATGATGAATAATACCAATACCACCTAACAAAGCCATATGAATAGCCATATCAGCTTCAGTAACTGTATCCATTGGAGAAGAAACAAATGGTGTTTTTAAAGAAATTTTTTTTGTCAATTTTGATTCTAAAGAGACAACACTTGATGGGAAATCAATCTTACCAGGTAAGACCAAAAAATCATTATAAGTTAAACCACCTCTTAAACGAGAATCCATTAATTCAGTTAAACTTAAACCATCTTTAGATTCATAATTTTTCAAAAAATCTAAAGCTTTAGTACTGTCTTTAAATGACATATTTGGAGTGATATAGAAATATAGATAATAGAAGTGAAAATGTGGGTTGTATTAGTTTTAAATATAAAACTATGTGTTATTGGGTCAATTACCAGATTGCCAAAAAAAAGGATTTAAGTTTGTACAAGGTTGTAAAGAGGATTTTTAATAGTTTTTATACCCATAAAATTTTTTTTTGACATGCATAAATTTGACAGTAAAAGAAATTAAAAAAATTTTCATTATCAGTGAAATTATTAATTAGAAATTGTAATAATTAATATTGATTACTGAAGAGTTTTATAGAGTTTTATAGAAGAAATTTTGTTTCAGTGGTTTTTTTATGATGTTATAAAATAATTTTAAAGATTATGTAAATTTAAATCAATTTTTATTTAATATTTACCACTATTTTCAACTTTAAACCCCCCGCAACAATCATCTTGGAAAGTTCCGTTAACAATGTCTTGTTCTCATCTATTTCATCTTTTTATCTTTATCTATTTATCTAAAATGTTATAACCTTTTGATCCAACCGACGGAGTCATCCGACGGAGTCATAACTTCTTTCTGTTGTGTTCTTAACTTCTTTTTTTAGTATTTCTGTTTTTAGATTATTTCACTAAAGTTTCTTTGGTTCGATTCTCCTGTGGAGAAATTATTTTTCAAATTTCAGTTTTTTATTTTTATTTATTTTTTTTTTTTTTCATCAAAACATCAACAAAAAGGTAAATACTGAAAAACAATACAACAAACAAATAACATTTAAATTGGAATAGACAACCTATTATTCTATTCCAACTCAACCCATTCATGAGTCAGAACTACTGGGAACCCGAAGCGCGTTATCCCAGGGATATTCAATGGGATCCATTAGAGTCTCTAGAAGAGCTCAACAGACTTAGAATAAGTCAGGCGTCTAATCAACAACAACAACAACAACAACAACAACAACAACCAGGACCAACACCACCTCCAATACCTCCTAGAGAACCATTGGAACCATTCCAACCTCAATACCAATTTCGACAAGAATCACAGCCTCAATCACAACAACAGTCGTCTTTACAACCTTCATTACAACCTATAATTTCTCAAATTTATTCACCATCTGCTCAAAACAATGGAACAGTGACGCCACCAAGACCAAGAGGTCCTCGTCAACTACCTGGAAAATTCACATCTCCTTACTCATCTCCAGTATATGAACAGGTACAACCTCAACTTTCTCATCAACAATCTCAAAGATCTTTATACCACAATACATCTCAAAACATTACCCCATTAACTGTGGTAACGACGCCTACTTTTAACTTACAACAATCCCAACAGTTGCACACTACACCACCTTCATCTCCATTGACTGGCCCAAGGCCAATGCCAATGTCTTCTCCTGCTTACCATCGACATCAAAATTACAGTCAACAACAACAAGATAAACCAAAATTAGGATCAAGTACAAGTTTTAATGCAAGTTATGGAAATAACAACATCCAACAAGATACTTCATTTGATTACTTGGATAGTCCATCGATTAGTATTAATAAATTACCTGATATTCCAGTACTAACTCCAACCCCAATCCCACCAAGATCAAAATCTTCAAGATCTCCATCAAGATCTCCAACAAAAAACTCACCATCTCCAACAAGAACTTTAACAGGCCCAAGAGCAAGATATAATAATTCTCCAACAAGAGTGGATTATTATGATAATAGAAATAGTTGGAAATCTGAATATGATTTAAATGTTGTTGATGTTGATGTGGAATTAGATGATCAAAATAATGAACCATTATCAAGAAATGCTACACAAAAATTCGATCCTGAAGTTATAGTGATACCCGAAGAAAATGAAGATTCTACAAGATATAATTATAATGTTAACTATGGAACTCAGCCAAATTCTTTAACATCTCCACAATCTCAAGTTTATAAAACAACTCCATTAACAACTCCACAACCATTACAAAAAATACAGAAATCACCACAAATTCAATTACCACAATTACCACAATCACAATCACCTTTACAATATTCACATTCAAGATCCCATCATCAACCTGTTTCTGATAAAAGATTACCAACTTTACCTCCAGAAGCTTATGGATTACCTGCATTACCATTCTCATCATTCTCATTATTACCATTCCATTTAAATCAATGTCAAAATATTCAATTATTATCTGATATTTTCTTATGGTCTATAAAATTAGTTGAAGAATTTAGTGAAGGTTTATTAGTTTCAAGAGCTGAATATATTAAATCTTTAAGATTATTAATTACACATAAATTACCAAATATTAACAAATTTATAATTGATTCTAATATAGAAACTATAATCAATTCATTTGAAAAACAAAATTCTATTTATTTTGATGAAAAGGATAATGTTCATTTCTTGGATAATATTAACACATCAGGTGTTTTAATTCAACTAACTGGTTGTTATTCTTTTAACTCTCCTCATGATGGTTCAATCCCATATCAATGTTATTCATCAAGATGCTCTTTAACAAATTATCAACAACAATTGATTCAACATCAACAAATTTCAGAATCTCATTTGTTTGATAAATTAGGTGAATGGGCAGAATATTGGAATTTAACTAGTCAAGATTTACAAGAAATTGGAACTAATGAAATTAAAAAACAATCTCATACTTTTGAATTAATTAGACAACAACAAAATATTATTAAATTAGGTAAAATTCAAGTTCAAGTTTATGGAGATTCTTTTAAAAAGGCAAATCCTCAATTATTACCTGATGTTACAAGATTTTATAATGATGCTTTTAATTCTGTTAAACCTTTAATTGAAATTCATAAAAAATATTTATTAATTCCATTAGTTCAAAAATTAAATACTCAAGGAAAATTTATGTCTGGTATTGGTGAAATTTTTTTAAATTGGTTATCAATTGCAACAGTTCCATATTTAAAATATACTGAAAAATTAGCAACAGTTAGAGAATTAATTAAATATGAAAAACAAAGACAAAATTCTTATTTTACACATTGGTTAACAAAAATTGATACTACAAATAAAGATGTTATTGAAAATTCATTAGATCATAATAGAATTTTTTTTAGTGGGTTTATTGGACATACTCAATTATTATCTTTAGCTTTATTAAGTGTTCATAAAAAATTATTACAAAATGATATTGATTATAAATTATTAGGTGAAGCTATTGATGGTGTTAATAAATTAAATAGAAAAATTGATGAAATGCAAGAAACTTCTTTACAACATCGTCATATGAAATTATTAGCTAATCAATTATTATGGAAATCAAACATTTTAGAAACTGATTTAAAATTACATGAATATTCAAGAAGATTAATTAAAAAAGGTGCTGTTTTAAGAAAAAGAGAAAAATGGATTACATCAACTTGTTATTTAATTTTATTGGATAATTATTTATTAATTACTGAACATAAAATTGGGAAAGATCATGAATATGATCATTATAAAATCATTGAAAAACCAATTCCAATTGAATTTTTACAAGTTGAATCCAAAAATTTTCAACAAAATTCTGATACAAATTTAATTAGTGATGGTGAATCTTATCCTTTTAAAATTCGTTATTCTGGTCAAAATATTGGATTTACATTTTTCACTAAAACTGTTGTTGAACGTGAATCTTGGTTCCAAGAATTTAATAAAATTAAAGCTCAAAAATCTCAATCTGATTCAACTTCTGAAGTTTTCAAAATTAATGTATTAACAGATAAATTTGCATATGGTGAAACTGAAATTTCAAAATTACCAATTTGTCCAAAAGGGTCAACTTTAGATATTGCTTTATCAACTTATGAAAAAGAATATAAAGAAAATTTACCACAACCAATTTTAGATTTACAAAATGAAGATTTTGCTACAATTTCAAGACCAATTATGGTTAGTGATGTTTTAAGTTCATGTAATATCTTTTTCCAAGAATCTGAATATATTGTTATTGGGTTAAATTTTGGATTGTTTATGACAGATGCTAATGATCCATATAATGGTTGGAAACGTGTTTTAGAACTAAAGAATATTACACAATTAGAGCAACTTGATAGTTTATTAATTATTCTTGCTGATAATGCTGTTTATTCATTTAATATAATTTCTTTATTATTGAATTATTATGATACAAACTCTGATAAAGCTATTGCTGGGGAAAGATTATCAAAAAGAGATGTTACACAATTTAAGATTGGGAATTATTATAATACAAAATTATTGTTTATTATGAAAGCTACTTTATCAGGAGCTTTAGCTTCATCAACTGCTAATACTATTGGTACTGGTTGTCGTTTTAAAATTTTTACACCAATTTTTGATAGTTTTAACAAATTTCAATATTTTCAAATTTATAAAAAATTTAATATTGATTATACTTGTTTTGGTGTTTCAATTTTTAATTCAATGTTTGTTTTAAATTCTGTTAAAGGTTTTGAAATTTTAAGTTTTACAGTTTTAAATGATTCAACAAAAATTCCAAAATTTATAGATTCTGTTAAAAAGCCAAAAACTGAATTAGAATTAATAAAAAAACAAATTAATTCATTATCAGTGAAACCATTAGGTATGTTTAAAGTCTTTGGTCAACCACAATTTTATTTAATTTATGAAACATTTGCCATGGTTATTGATACAAATGGTCAATTAATTAATGATAATTTTATTTTACCATTTAAATTTAAATGTTTAAAAATCTCACTAAGTAGTGATAATTATTTGACTTGTATTGGTGATGATATTGTGGAAATATTTGATTTGAACTATGATAATACTACTGGATTTAATACTTATGACCCAATTCAAGTGATTAATGGTAAAAATATTAAATTGATTGATGAAGTTGATTGTAAATTGGTGATGGCACATCCAAAGATTCCAGGTAGACAATTAATTATTAGATTTACGAGAATATAATAAACTTTTTTTATGATTAATGGACAAGTAATATATAATTATGATACGTTTTATTAATAACTTGTATTATCATTCTATTATATATACACTTTCTGTTTTGTTTTTTTTAATTTTTTTTTTTTTTTCATTTTTCATTAAACATAAGAATTTTGACGACTCAAACTTAAATGACCAGAATTTCTTGGTGTACCTGTATTGAAAGATTGACGTGAATTTATTGGAGTTAATTGATTTGGTGAATAATTTAAAGAAGTTACTGAATTTCTATGTGAATTATTCAATCCTAATGATCCATTTGAATTGGCTCTTGGAGAATCAAAACTATTCATAGTATTAACACTTGAGGTACTATTCAGTCTAATTTTTTTCATTAAATTATTAACATCAACTAAAGGTTTATCAATTAATGGTTTTTGAATCTTGAATAATTTAATAACTGATCCATTCCAAATATCTAATTGTAATATAGTTTGATCAAATTGGAAATTTTCTTTAACAGGTTTATTATTACCTCTACCCCAAGTAAATCCCCAATTATCAGCAACTTCTTTTAATGAAATTGTAGAGTTTCTTTTTGTAAACCAAGGTAAACCAGAAGATCCAGAATCTTTAACAACATTATTATCAGAAAATATTACACCCCATAAGACACTTTCATACCAACCTAAAGATAAACTTGACCAAACAAATCTTAAAGTTTCAAATTTAGTCTTTGGTAAAAATTGACTACTTGCAAATTTTGAAATTTTTTCATTAAAATCTTTAATATTTTCAATCTTAATTAAAGTTTCAACAACTTCATTTCTTGAAACTTCTTTAACATTTGGAATTTCTTCTTCAATAATTTTAATAGCTTCTAAAATGATATCTAAAGCTTGAGAACCTGCCCAAGTTTCAGTTAATGGAGCATCTATTGGTAATTTTCCCTTAGCTTTAGTTGACATTCCAATTGGTAATTTTGGTCTTAAACTACCTTGAAATTCATCTTTTTCTGGTATATCTTCATTTGTATTATTATCTGAAATATTTGAATTTGAATTGTTATTATTTTCATTATTATTATCATTATTGTTATTATCATTATTTTCATTTGTAACAGTATTATTTGTAGAAATTTGTTCCAATTTATTTTCATCTTCATCATCTTCTAAATCATCATAACTTTCATCAATTTCTTCAATATCATCTAAGAAATCATAATTCACTTTAGTTTCAGCAATCATTTCTTTTAATTTAGTAAATGTTGTTTCATGTCTTGTGACAACATATAATAAAGTTCTTGAATCTCTTTGATAACGACAAATAGAATGTGCAATTGCTCTTATAATTAAAGCTAATAAATCCATTTTTAAATTATTCATCAAAACTTCTTCAGTAGTATATTTAGAAATCAAATTAATCAAAGATAAACAAGAATTATATGATAACACACTTTTAAGTTTTGATTGTGATTGAACTGATGGTTCAGAAGTTGTAGATTGTAAATTTTTAATTGGTATCAAATTGTATAAATATTCAAAAAAATTTGGTGATAATATAGAATCAAATTCATCATTTGTTAAAATATAAGATATTTGAATAACTAAAAAATCTCTATAAGTTAAATTTGTAATTTGATTTGGAATATTAAGTTTAAAAAATTGAGGTAATTTAGCATAATAATTTGAGTTAAAAGGTAATAATAAAGTATTTAAAACCACTTCATCAGAAATCAAATATAAAAAAAAATAAGAAATAACTCTAATTAAATTTGATTTCCATAAATCAACATTTTTATAAATTTTCATATAATAAAATAATGTAATTGATAATTCATGTGATTTTTTAGTATAAACAAAATTTTTAAAATTTTTATTACATTGAACTAATTCCCATAATAAAATTATAATTTCAGTTGACCATTGAGATAATGATGGAAATGATGAACTTATTGAATTTGATCTTGAACCACTAGAACCAGAAGAATTTGAAATTAATGAATTTTGTGGGGAAGTACCAGTTAAAGATTGTGTAAAAGAATTATTTTTTAACATACTAAATGGATTAAATTCATCTTCAGCAGCAATTTCAATTGGTCTTTTTAATAAAGAAAATAAAGAGGCATAAATAAAATTTAATTCATTTTCTTTATGTAATCTACCCAAATAAGATCTAACCAAATTATGAGGTTTTTCATTAATTTCTAAAATTTTTAAATCATATAAAAATTTTAAATCATTTGGTGGTAAAGGATAAACCAACATAACAGTTAATAATTGTAAAGCAAAAGTAACTGTTGATTTTCTTAATTTATTAAATTTGTTGTATTGAGGTGAATTATAATTTAAACCATTATCATCAGTATCATTTTTACAAGAACGACAAATAAGATTTAATAAAGAACAAATCAAAGTTAAGAATTTTAATCTTGGAATTGTAGCAACCAAGATTGTTAAAAATCTTGAACCATTTGAAACAACTTGTTTTGGAGTATTGTATAAAGTTGGAACAGAAGTTAAAGTTAATAATAATCTTAAAATTTCCAATCTATTTGAATCTAATTCTGGAGAAGGTATACTATATTTACCATTAGCACCAATACCAACTTCCCAAATTTTATATTCAACACCTTTAATTTTATCATCTGGAGTTGGTTTTGATAAAGTAAAACCTCTAGTAAATAACAAATCAATCAATGTTAAAATTAAATTTTGACCTAATGGAATTTCATCAGACTCATTAGTATTTAAATCTGTTGAAATTTCATCAATATCACCAGTAAAATCCACAGAATTATATGATAAATTCCAAAATATATTATTTAGATCCAATTCTAATTCTTGTTTTTCAAATGCAAAGGGGAGTACTCTATTTAATACTCTAATACAATTTAATAATTGTTTAATATCATTATTTGAGGGTTGTAATGTGGATGTATTTGATTGTTGAGGAAATTCTCCACTATTAGCAATTGATATAAGTTTAATAACAAGTACTTTTATCAAATTTAAAAAATTTAGTTTATTTGAATCTCTAATAATTTTAATATCAGCATAAGTTAATAAATTAAAAATATCTTCAGCATTTTCTGGTTCATTCCAAAACATTTGCCAATATGGATCTTTAATTGATATAAATGGATTTTCATCATTTTCAGTATATTCTTGAGTTGAAGGTATTATTTCATTAGTAGCACCAGCTAATCTGAAAACTTTGTTTTTGAAGTTTAATTTTGAATCAGCAGCACCCATAATGATAATTATGTGTTTTATAAATGAATTGATTGTTTAAATACCAAACTTTTATACTTATTCCTTTATTCTTTAACAATAAATTTAAAGTTAAAATTTGAATAAAATTGAATAAAAATGCAATAAAATAGAGCGGTTAATTATAACGATTGTAATGAACTTTAAAATAATAAAATCAAATTATTTGGAATTGTTTTAAATTGAATTTTAATTGTTTTTAGTTGTTTTTATTGTTAAATGTTCAATTATTGGCCACCTAAACAAAATGATTTTTTTTATCAAAAACTTCGGAAATATAAAACTACAATTAACAATAAAAAATTGTATATAAAATATCAGAATGAAATTAAACAGAAGTAAATGTAAATGTTAATAAACAGTTGTGTATTAGTTGTGTTGTAAATGTAAATGAATGTAGTTGTAAATGTAGTTGTAAATGTGTATATCAACTTAGAAATGAATTATAATTATAACCGGCCCATAAATCATCAATATAAAAATCACCATTCTTCTTGATCCATTGAATCAAAAGATCTTTTATTAAAATTTTGTTGATCAGGAATAGTCTCTAATCTTTGATCTAATTCATTTTCCCATTCTTCTAAATTTGAACTTGATCCAAATGAACTTGTTGTATTTGATAATAAAGGAGGAACAACAACATTTGAAGGTAATGGAACTCTTTTAAATGCTGAAATAGTATTATGTTCTCTTTCATATTCTTCTTGAATAGTAATACCATTAATATTACCATTTGTTGAATCTGGAACTTTATAACCTTGACTAACAGCCATTCTTACTCTAGTTGGCATAGTTTGTAACGCGTATTGACCAGGATAAGCTTCTTGACTTTGTAAACTGTGGTTTAATTGTCTTTTAACAGTGGACATGATAATCTGAGATAAATGTAATAACTGGAGTAGATAATTCTTTATAACGCTTTTTAATTATTTTTTTTTGTTAATAATATCAACTTCTTCTAGTTTCTTCCTGGTTTTTCTGTACATTGATTTTTTCTTTTGCTTTTGTTTTACTCAAAAGGGAAATAAAGTATCACGTGGTATTTTCTCGATCATGTGACTAGTATTTTTTTTTTTTTTTAAAATGAGTTACATTAATACATCAATTCTTCGTATTATAACGAGCATAAGTATATAAAACCAATAAATAAGTATAAACAATCTCTTTTTATTATTTACCAGCCCATTGTAAAACTGATAAAGCACAAGAGACAATAGCGATAGTTGTTGGTAAAGTTAAAATAACATAACCCCAAAATAAAACACCAGCCATTTCCATTTCAAAAATTTCATTTAATTGACAAATTTGTGATAATTGAATAGCTGGTGGAGAAATTGTTAAAATAAAAGCAACAACTAAAAATATTGGATCATCTAAAATTGAAGTTTCAGAAAATCTAACACAAATTGCAATTAATGGTAATAAAATAATTGGAGGAATAATCATTCTTGAAATTAAAGAACCAAAAACAATTCTTTTATAATGAGGGCTTGCAGGTGGGATTTCAGCTGATGGATATAAATTAGAACCTAAAACAATTAAAATTAATGGAATTGATACAGAACCTAATTGAGTAATAGCTTTTGATAATGTATTTTGAATAAATCCATTATCATTATAAAAGGCATTTTGTAAAATTGGAAAAGATGCAACAATAACAGAAGCAGCCATGGCCCATAATGGAGGATTCATAGCACCCATAAATCTAATGAAATAATATTTTAATTTTAAACCAATTTTTTTATATAATGGAATAGTTTCTTGTAAACCTAATTCATAATTTTCAACATCATTTCTTAAAGTAGTATTAGAAACACCAGATAATAAACCTTGAGTGATACTAGTTGAAGAAGTATTTTTAGTAGCTTGAGAACCAATATCATTTTCTAATAATTCATCAGAATTATGTTTAGTTAAAGAGGAAGATGATGAATTATAATTTGGATGAATAAATGGACCATTACTAGAATTTTCAGTTGGTTCAAAATTAATAAAATTTGGAGCTTCACGTTCTAAATCTGGTGGAATTTGTAAATTACGATAACCAGGTCTTTTTTTTAATAAAGTATTATAACCCCAAGACCATCTTAAAACTTGACCAATTTGTTGAAAAATTAATAAATATAAAATACCTCTTGAAGCAACTTGATCAGGATTATCATCAGGAATATCATCCCATTCTAAATTTGGTAAAGTATATGAAAGTGCTAAAGTTAAAGAAACTGGTAAAGAATTTGAATTACCAAAAACACTCATAGCAGTGACAAAATTAGATTCATGTTCATCTAATCTTAAATATTTTGAAACAATTCTTGAAACAACATAAGAAATACCAGTAGAAATTGCATAAAAAATGGGTATAATGATAATTTCAATTAATTTTTGAAAAGATAAAGATGGAGCTAATTTACTAAAAATCAAAGCAGGTGTGAATATATCAACATTTAATTGACTAACATATTTTTGACCTTTCTTATCTAATAAACCAACTTTAGCCGCCCAAAACCCAGCCAAACACACAAGGATAACTTCAACAACTGCTTGAAAAGTTAAAAAAGAGACTTCAGTCAAAGATATAGCTTCTGTTAATTTAGCAAGCATAAAAAAATATAATAGAAACCGCTGTATGTTATAATGAATTCAGTTGTAATATTTTATACTCCATTATAAATGATTGAAAACTTTTGTGGATTTTGGCACTTTTTTAAATAATAAGAATACAACTAGTCTCTCAAGACTTTTAAAACAGAAAAAGAGGCGCTGTATAGATGATTATTATGGACTAGGACTGTAAAAGTGGGTGTTTTATGGTCTAGTCTAAAAAAATTTTACATACAATTTTGTTGAATATAACGCGCATTTGCCCAGACACCAGGGGCACGTTTGGGTTATTTCGGGACTAGGAAAAGACTAGCTAATTTTGGAAAAAATAGTCGTAATCATCAGATGAGATGAAATTTACTTGACATATTAAATTAAATACAATTTTTTAAAAATTAAATATCGACAATTTGTTATTATAGATCAACTATAAATATATCTAGTTCTTGGAAGCAACAAATTCAACCAAATCGACAACTCTGGTAGAGTAACCGTATTCGTTATCGTACCAAGAGATCAATTTAACGAATTTTGGAGATAACCAGATACCAGCTTCAGCATCAAAGATGGAAGATCTTGGATCAGACAAGAAATCAGTAGAAACAACAGCATCTTCAGTGTAACCCAAAACACCCTTTAATTTACCTTCAGAAGCTTCCTTAATGGCAGCCTTGATTTCATCATAAGTAGCATCCTTAACCAACTTAACAGTCAAATCAACGACAGAAACATCGGTGGTTGGGACTCTTAAAGACAAACCAGTCAACTTACCGTTCAATTCTGGGATAACTTTACCGACAGCCTTAGCAGCACCAGTAGAGGATGGAATAATGTTACCGGAAGCGGTTCTACCACCTCTCCAGTCCTTGTGGGATGGACCATCAACAGTCTTTTGAGTAGCAGTGATGGAGTGGACAGTAGTCATCAAACCTTCATCAATACCAAACTTATCGTTGATAACCTTGGCCAATGGGGCCAAACAGTTAGTGGTACAAGAAGCATTGGAGATAATGTTTTCATTATTGTACTTGTCTTCATTGACACCAATGACAAACATTGGAGCAGTCTTAGATGGAGCAGTAATAACAACCTTCTTAGCACCACCATCCAAATGAGCTTGAGCAGAATCCAATTCCTTAAAGACACCAGTGGAGTCAATAACAATATCAACACCATCTTTACCCCATGGGATGTTCTTTGGGTCTTTTTCTTGGTAAGTCTTGATGTGATGGTCGTCAATGACTAAATCAGAACCAACAGTCTTGACATCACCTTTGTATCTACCGTGAGTAGAATCATACTTGAACATATAAGAAGCATAGTCAGCACTAATGAAAGGATCATTGACAGCGACAACTTTAATGTCTTTTCTTGATAGAGCAATTCTTAAAACTAGACGACCAATACGACCGAAACCGTTAATACCAATAGTAACCATTATGAAATATGTATATTTTTTTAATTGATTTATAAAAATCTCAATTTAATAAAATAGTTTGGATATCCCTTAGTTTATATACTTTTCTGCACCAGCGTCACCGGGTGTGTCTGCTGATGTCTGTCAATTTCTAGTGAACCTCGCCACTCGACATTGACAGAGCGCGAAACAAGCAACAAAGGTTGAGTACTAAGTTGAGTGAAATGAGGTGAATAGAACTGAGATTTATAAGATATAATGTTTTAAATAACTCAATTGAAGGCCTACAAAGTCAATTGAGTTGTTTAAACAAATTTTTACACATCTTTATACTATGAAAACATATAAAAAATTAATGTAGTGCACCCGCTGACACTAGCTGCTGTGTGTCATGTTTTTTCAAATTGGATACATGAAAAACTTTTAGAACGAAGACAAGAGAAGGTTAAGGAAGAAACTGTGTTAAAAAAAAAATGAAATAAAATGATACAAAAAGATCAATTGAATTTGGATCAAGATATTAATATTGAGATACTTTAATTGTCCGTAGAACATTGTTATTGCTTCGTTCAATTGTTTCATTAAGCTTTGACTCGAGTGTTTTTTTTTTTATTTTTCTTATTCCCCAGATCAAATTCACAATTGCTTTCAAACTAACTCATTACGAATTAAACTTTCAGATTTTTAACTGGCACAATTGAACTACCCACCACAGTAGATCACCACATGGGTGAATCAACTTCTGATCTATTTGATCTCATGTAGTTATTGTTATTCGTGTCACATTTTCTTTTTGAACCAGGCCTTGCCCGGTGTTAAGCTTCCGGGATTATTATTCCCTATTCCCGGCAATCTATCATCTCGATCCTTGCGCATACTTGCATGTTTACACCTTTTACTTTTCATAACAAAAATAATACTTTTTTTTTTAAAAATTTAAACTATACAAAACATAAATCTCATTTCAATTCTTTCAAAGCTTGTCTAATAGAATCAACACCTTTACTTAAATCTTCCTTAGAAATAACTAATGGTGGTGCTAATCTAATAATATGATCATGAGTTGGTTTAGCCAAAACACCATGATCTTTCATCAATAAACATAAATCCCAAGCACTCTTACCATTAGTCTTGGATGGATCAATAACAACAGCACATAGTAAACCAACACCACGAACTTCACTAATAACACCTGCACTTTCTTGCTTCAATTTTTCTAATTCAGTTTTCAAATATTCACCTAATTCAGCTGATCTTTCAACCAAATTTTCTTCCTTAACAACTTCTAAAGCGGCAACAGCAACACGAGATGCTAATGCATTACCACCATAAGTAGAACCATGAGAACCTGGTTCTAAAGTCAACATGATTTCTTTTGAGGATAAAACACAAGAAACTGGTAAAACACCACCAGAAATAGCCTTACCTAATAAAACCATATCTGGTTTAACACCTTCACTATGTTCATAACATAATAATTTACCAGTTCTAGCAATACCAGTTTGGATTTCATCACAAATCAATAAAACATTATGTTTTTTAGCTAAAGCTTGAACCTTGGATAAATAATCTTTTGGTGGAACAACAATACCAGCTTCACCTTGAATTGGTTCTAATAAAATAGCAGCAACTTTATCACCAGCATTTTCTAAAGCTTCTTCAATATCTTCAATAACACCATATCTTAAAACTTTGTTAGTACCTGGAATAATTGGACCAACATTCTTTAAAAATGGACCAAATTTGGTAGTAGCATCTGGATCTGTAGACATGGAAATAATCCCCAAAGTTCTACCGTGGAAATTATTTTCAGCAGCTAAAATAATAGCTTCATCGGATGGAATACCTTTCTTAACATAACCCCATCTTCTTGCTAATTTTAAAGCAGTTTCAACAGCTTCAGCACCAGTGTTCATTGGTAAAACCATTTCATAGTTGAAATATTCAGTGACATATTTAGCAAAAACACCAAAAACATCACTTGAGAAGGCTCTTGAAGATAGTGTCAAATTTTGTGCTTGTTCAACTAAAGCACCAATGATCTTTGGGTGACAATGACCTTGATTAACTGCAGAATAAGCACTCAAGAAATCCAAGTATTCCTTACCTTCTGGATCCCAAACTTTGGCACCTTTGGCCTTGTGGAAAACAACTGGTAATGGATGATAGTTGTGTGCAGAATATTCTTCTTCTAATTGTTGAGCTTCAGTGGATGAAATATTAAAGTTGACCATTTTTGATTTGATTTAATTAAATGTTCTTGTTCAGTAAAGAGAAAAGAAACATTAAAATTGGTGGGATTAACTCTCTTTATATCTTTTTCTCATCTTCGTCCAATAATCATGAAATGACTTTTTATATTCGCTATGGCCAGTACATAGGGTTCATCTTGATGATATTTATCTCTATAAGCAAACAATGCCGAGGTGAGACTTGTTAGTCCTTTAGACCTCCATCCCTGCTTTATCAGTGGTCTGCAGCTGGGTCTAACACGGCTATCGGGTCTCAATAGCCCCTAATATTTTCATCGGCGGGGTCTAGAAAATCCTAGTAAAAGTATAAAAATTAAACGATAATTTAATACATTTTTAGTTTTATATACAAGGTTTTTTTATTTTATAATCATAACTTCTTTTATTAGTTTATTCAACGTTTTTTGGTTCTGGTGCAACATTGTTGGTAACATCACCAAATAATTTATCATAAATTTCTTTGTAATTTTCAACAAATGTAACATCTAAACCTTCTTTCAAATTTTCTGGAATTGCATCAAAGTCACCTTGGTTATCCTTAGGGAAAAACAAAGTATTAACACCATTACTTTTTGCTGCAATCATTTTTTCTTTCAACCCACCAATTCTTAAAACTTTACCAGTTAATGTAATTTCACCAGTCATTGCAATAGCTGGTAATTGTTTACCTAATGCCAAAGAAATTAATGCAGTGGTTAATGTAACACCAGCACTTGGACCATCTTTTGGAATAGCACCTTCTGGACAATGCAAGTTAATATTATGAGTTTTGAAATAATCAGTCTTAATATATGTCTTTGCAACAGAAAAGGAAATCTTGGTACTTTCCTTCATAACATCACCTAATTGACCAGTGATAGCTAATGAACCACCATTACATTTACCAGCTTCATCAACGGCTTCTTCACCAATGGCTTCAACATACATTGAAGTACCACCAACTGAAGTCCATGCCAACCCCATAACAACACCTGGTGGAGTAACATCATATAATCTATCAGTTAAGTAAACTGGTGGACCAACATAATCTTTTAATGTATCTGGAGTGATATCTAATTGATAATCTTTTGGAACTTCCATTCTTGGAGTCTTAATTTCTTCTTCTGTTTCTAAAACAGCTTCTTTGGTTTCTAATGGTTTGTCATGATCAATATTTGGGACAACTTCTTCACCATCTTCAGTTTTAATTTCTTCTTGTTCAGTTGCCTTTGATTCTTCAGTGGCTGTTTCTTCAGTCTTTGCAACTTCAGAATCATTTTCATTTTTCTTAATTTCAATTTCTTCTTCATCTTCTTCTTCAGGTAAAGTTTCACTAATATCAGAAACAATCTTAAATGCAGCTTTTCTATATACTTTTTCAATCAATTGTTTTAATCTTCTAACACCATTTTCTTTAGCATATTGTCTAACAATAGTTTCAACACTTGGTTCAGTTAAAACAACATTAGCATCAGCTAAACCGTTGGATTTCTTGGCTTCTGGGATCAAATATTGTTCAGCAATTTTGATTTTTTCTTCAGCAACATAACCTGGTAATTGAATAATTTCCATACGATCTAATAATGGTCTTGGAATAGTGTCTAAAGTGTTTGCAGTGCAAACAAATAAAACTTTTGATAAATCAATAGTTAAATCCATATAATTATCCATGAATGCATTGTTTTGTTCTGGATCTAATAATTCTAATAATGCAGCTGATGGATCACCATGTGGACCACCATGGGTCATTTTATCAATTTCATCAATCAAAATCAAAGGATTAGAAGATTGAGTTTTCTTTAAAGCTTGAATGATACGACCTGGCATAGCACCAATATAAGTTTTTCTATGACCTTTAATTTCGGAAACATCATTTAACCCACCAACTGAAAATCTAAAGAAATTTCTATTCAAAGCTCTAGCAATAGATTTACCAATAGAAGTTTTACCAACACCTGGTGGACCAACAAAACAAATGATTTTACCATCAACAGCACCAACTAAATTACCAACAGCAATAAATTCTAAAATACGGTCTTTAATATCAGTTAAACCATAATGATCTTCATCTAAAATCTTCTTGGCCTTTTTAATGTTGAATGATTCCTTAGTGTATTTACCCCATGGTAATTGGGTTAACCAGTCCAAATAATTTCTAGTAACTGCATATTCAGACATTGCTGGTTCTAATGTAGTTAATTTAGTTAATTCATCATCAAACACTTTTTGAACAGCTTCTGGTAATCTTAATTTAGAAACACGATCTTTAAATGTATCAATAGTCTTTTGACGACCACCATCATCAATACCTAATTCTTTCTTTATACCTTTTAATTGTTCAGTTAAATAGTATTCACGTTGTCTTTTTTGAATCTTACTATCAACTTCATTAGTGATTTTAGTTTTCAAATCAGCACTATAAACTTCTTTTTTCAATAGATATAAAGCTTTTTCTAAACGATCTTCAATGTTTGTTGCGCTTAAAACAGCTTGATAATCTTCAGGTTCACCACCACCAGAAATAGAAGCAACGAAATCTGGTAATCTTTCAGGATCAAAATAATTTGATTCACTTAATGCAGAACTAAATAATGCGAGTTGATCTTGTAAACCAGGATTTCTTTTTGATAAATCTTTTAAAATTCTCAAGATTTCTGAAGTTAAAGCATTAATAGTTGGAGATTTTGGATCAAATGGTTCGGTTTTCAATTCAGTAATATTAACTAAAGAAACTTCGTATTTTCTCAAGGAGGCAGTTGGATCATCATCATATTCTTCATCCATTTTTCTCAAAATACGTTCTTCTCTTTCAGCTTTAACAAGAGCATTTTCTAAATCTTTACCTTCAGTTTCTAATTCATCTTCAACTTGTTTAGTAATACGATCCCATTTTTTAGAATTTTCTTCAGCAATTTGATCTTTATTCTTTGGTGGGATAACACTATTTCTTTGAACTCTAGAATGTGGATAAACGATCAAGTTCATAGAGTTTTCAGCATCTAAGATCCCTGAATCTTTAGACATGTATGATGTGGTAATTTGAGCGAAAACACCAACATCATAAATATCATCTGTATTTTGAATGGTATCAGTTTCACTACCTTCTTTTTGTAAAAAAATCCCGACATATGGAACTTTCTTGTCTAGTAATTCATTAATAGCTTTCATAACTTCTGGATCAGTAATTGTGACTGGTCTATAAAAACCTGGTAATAATGGACGATTTGATAATGGGATCCCTAAAACTTGTGGGTAAACATTAACACTTTTGATCTTATTGACATCAAAATCATCATCACCATCACCATTATCATCACCATTTTCTCCACCATTACCAGCTAAAGCATCACCTTCACCAGATGCAGCAACAACGGCTGAATCTTCATTAGATTTAACATCATTGTTATCACGTTTTTTAGTAGAGTCTCTCTTTCTTCTACCTGGTTTTTTACTTGGTTTATCTTCCAAAGGTGTTGGTTCTTGAGATTTATCATTTTCAGGAATTTCATCATTTTTATCATTGTTATTTTCAATTTCATTATTATTCTTTGAATCATCCTTCATTAATAATCCATGGTTTTTTAAACCATTCAATTCTTCCAATAATTGTTGCATAGATACATCTTGTAAAGATGCAACACCTTTAGATGTGAATTGTAGCGGAGAAATATTATTGTTGTTTGTTAGCAATGAATTTGGATTAGTGAAACTAGTAGTTGTATTTGGTTTAATAGTGGAAGCGAATCTTAGGCCTTTAGAAACAGCATTTGTAGCAGAGATAGTGTTACGCTGTCTAGAAATAGAGCAGCGTCTAAAACACCCTCTAGCAGACAACATGATATGAATTGGGTGTTGACTCGATTGAAGTTGTTGAATAAAGTTGGTGGCAACTATTTAGGTGTTGTTGTTGATCACTGACGTTAATATTCGCCTCCCGGTCGGCGGACAGAGAACTGGTGTATGAGTGTGGTGTTCGGATGGATGTCAACAGCATCAACTGGAACACTTTTTGTGATAAATGTGAAATTATTAGTCAAATTACAAGTGTAACAATTACATTTCTCATTAACTGTATTATTTGGTGAACAAAATAATAAAAATAATAATACAAAATATATATAATAACACTATGTGGAGGATTTTTGAATAAAAAAACTTTCTTTAATATTGGTCTGTTTCTGTGTATTGGTACAGCATGGTATTTCGGTCTTCTTGTTTGATACTATCATGGAAATGCGATCCATCATGATGATGTTGTTCTTCATCTAGTTGTGTTTCATGATGATCTATACCATCAAGGCCTTCGATATTATTAATATTATCAATATGATCAATACCTTCAATTCCATCAAGTTGATGATGATTATGAGGTTCATTGTTATCGTTATGACTTTCGTTGTTGTTATTGCTATTATTTTCACTATGATTCTCGTTGTTATTATTTTGTTGTGCTGGATTATGATTACGACCATCTTCAAGCGATAGTAAATCATCAGGAATCAAATCATTCTGTATATGGTTTTCAATGTCTAAATCAGCAGCATCTGGTAAGGGTATATTTGTAATTTCTCTCTGTAGTTGTTGTTGTTGTTCATAAACAGAATTTTGTTTACTTCTTGGTCTTTTAGTTTCCCCACGCTCTTGCTTCAAAGCCTGTTGTTCTCTATATTTAGCTAAATAAATCTTTAAAATTTCAGCATAGTTTTCAAATCCTAAACTAGACATTGCAAATAAAATATCTTCACCATTAATGGTTTTTCTTTTTTCTGAAAGACATTTATCACTTGCTTCACTAGTGATGAAAGAGATAAATTCAGACACGCACTCTTGCATACACTCTTTAGCATCTTTTGAAACCTTAGCAGTTGTTGGAAGTGTGTTTTTCATAAGTCTTGCAACATTAGCAATAGGTAGCCATCTGTCTTGTTCTCTTAATTCGACTTCATGAGCTTGTTTATCTGTAAGAGTAGTTGCTGATGTTGCAGCACTAGGTATAGAACCAATGCTGGAAGATATGTCGTCATTCATTTTTAAAGGCTGATAAACAAGTGAAAATTGAGGTGATAATTAATTAAACAGTTGAATATGAATAATAGCAATAAATGAACAACAAATGAAACACTATCCAAATTGTATCTTGTAATCTCTTCAATCTACTACTACTCGTGTCATCCATAAACAAAAATTCTGATTATTATTTCGTCCCCTGCTATTTGAAGAAAAATTCGACGACCGCGAAAAAAATTTTTGGCATAAAATTTTAGGTAATTTTTCTTGCAAATTTACGTAAATTTGATGCATATTTATGCTGAAATATGTATCCAAATGTCAAATATTGCATATTTCCAAATTAGGGAATTGATTACTCTTTTCCGCAAACTGGCAGATTTACGTGTCATTTATTTTCCATCAACAATTCAATTAAAATACACGAAAATAAATATAAACTATTATAAACGAAAAATTATTAATTTAATAATATTAATTGACAGTACACAATGCCACCAAAAGGTTGGAGAAAAAATGCTGATGGTTCATACCCACAACCAAAAGAACGTGAAAAAATCACAATTGATGAAATTCTGTTTCCAAAATCAACTTTGATACGTTTATCAAGAGCAATCTTACCTGAAGGAAATATCATATCAAGAGATAGTTCTACAGCTATACAGAGGAGTGCAACTGTTTTTGTCAGTCATTTGCTAGTGCAGTATGTTAAATTTTTGTCTTTTGATGTTGTATAATTTATTAACACATTGTTCTAGTGCTAGAGAAAATGCAAAGAAAAATGATAGAAAGACAGTTTCTCCTCAAGATATAATAGCAGCTTTGGAAACATCAGAATTTTCAAGTTTCATCCCAGCTGTTAGAAGTGAACTAGATAGTTTTCAACAACAAAAAGAACAAAAGAAACAACAAAAGAAACTCGAGAAGGAACAAACTGATACAACAACATCTATAACTAATGAAGAAGAACCAAATGTTCAACCAGTTACTGAAGAACCAATTACCAAGAAACAAAAGACTGTTCCAGAACAATCTAGAGATGCTACTATTAGTGAGGCTGAAGCTTAATGTACCGCATATACCTATTGTTGTCCTCTCCAATATCATATTTCAAAGTTTTGTTTTTACTGAAATGAACCAGTCCTTTACGTGTATATTATTAATGTGAACATGTTTTTTTTTTTTTTTTGAAACCAGTCTTATTCTTTTTTGTCATTTGTTTTGATTTTATCGTACGTGGCCCTGGTCCATCCTTTTTATATATCTGATCATCTTATTTCAAAAGTTGATAAATGTTCTCAAAATTTCCTCAGACCCTCTGATCATTAATTTCAAGATATTTTCCAAGTTCATCGTTGAAAAAGCTTTAATATTTCAAACAAGAGAATATTTATACTTCATGTGGTCATTTTAGCTTTATGACTTATTTCAATCAAATGGTTAACTTAAACTGAAATGTTTCTCTAGACGAGATCAAATTTTACTTGCAATGTCGTTATATTGTTCAATATTTTACTTTTTTAATTGTCCCCAACTTATAGGTACTGGTTTCTTGATTTTGGTGTTTCCTTTAACTTTAAAAAGTTGATTTGGCAAAAGAATAACTATGACTACACCATTACTACCAGAATTATGGAGAAACGTGATTTCAAACATTGATAATTTTGAAGATTTGAATTCACTTTATTCAATACCAATAATTAGAAAGCATTTTGCTGGTCATGTTCAATTATTTAACCATAAACAAGAATCTTCATTATGTGATTTTAAACCATATAGGCAAGAAAGTGTTAAAAATGGTGATTTATCAATAACTGTCCCCAAGACACCTTTTAATACATTTACATGGGAAGAAATGATGAGCTCAATTAGTGAACCATGTTCCAAAAATGATGATTTGTATAATCCATTATTATCTAGTGATTCTGAAAATAATGGACAATTTGGATTTAGAGTTTCATTCACTACAAAAAATCAACCAAAATATGAATTATTGAAAAATACAATTTTAGATGATATTTATAAAAGATTAAATGTTTTCTTTAAAAGTTATTCATTAATTGTGATACATGTTCCAGAATTTATGATTTATCAAAATAAAGTAGAAAATTTTATTATTAATTTAATGAATTGGTTTCCAAGAAAATTTATTAGAATATCATTTAATGGATCATTATTTCCTTCAATTTTACCAAGTTTTTATTTTAAATTAGCTCATGATGGTAATGTTCAAATCATTGGATTTGATTTCCCAAATGCACCATTTGTTGATACACCTGATAATTGTTTTAAACTTGAATTTGAATATCGGAAATCAATGTCACAACGAGGATTATCATTATCAAATCATAGATATTCAAATTATTTTGTTCCAAGTGTTTTTTCAGTTGTTCATAAGATTGAAGGTTTAAATATTGAAACTTTAAAGAACATGAGAGTTGATGCACCAGAATTGAATAAAATGCATGTTTTTGCAGATTATACTTGTTATGGAGATTTAACATATTATTTTAAAACTTTTTATAATTCAGTTTCATTAAAAATATTAAAAATTGAAACATTAAATGATGAAAAAAGTTTACAATTTAAATCAACATTAATTTTAAATCTTCATCATTTGTTAAAATTATTTCCTAATTTAAAAGAATTATATATTAATTCTTCAAGATTACAAATTGGTACAACAAGAAGATTTTTTGTACATGAATCATTACAAAGTCTTACAATGTTAAATTTATCTGATTTTAAAACTTTTCAATATTGTGCTTTCCCTGATTTAAAGTTTTTAAGGTTGGAAAAACTTCAAGAATTAAGATCAATTGAATTTTTAAAAAATTCACCAAATTTGGAAACTTTAAGTATATTAGATTGTACGAATATGTTAAGAGTTCAAGAGTTTACATTTGAGCGATTATTTTCTTTTAAATTTAGACAATGGGATATTAATTTAGGTAATATGATTATATCAGATTTATATGCACCTTATTTACAAGAACTTGATATTCAAATACAAACTATGGGATTATATCTTAGAAATTTAAATGTTCCATCATTGAAAAAATTAACTTATGATTGTCAAAGAAAGACTATAATTAGACATGGTTATACATTTATGAGACCATATTTTGAGATACATACTTTATATGTTAGAGATGTTACAATGACTTTAAGTACAAGATCTGAGATTTTGGATTTATTAAGGAATCCATATTGTTGGAATTGTATTGAAAATTTATGTATTAAATATTATGGGGATTTTCAAGAATTATCTGGTGATGAAGATGCTGTTGAATTAGTTTTTAAAGATTGTTTTCCAACTTTAAAACGTTTTTGTTTACAACAAATGATAAAGATTGATGTTGAATTTGATGATGGGTATTTAGATGATTGGTTAAAAGCATACTAATTGGAATAAATTGAAAATGATATTCAAATGAAATTAATTAATTATTTACACATAGTATAAAATTCATGATATTAATATTGGATTTAACCAAAAATGATCTTCAAGATGATTAACACTGTAATTAAGGAAATAATTGCTAATAGAACCCAAAACTTTACGTTTTGCCACCACATTTTTCTTTTAACTCTTGTAGTATTTGATCTAAAAGTACTAGACATTGTATTTATTCTATCAGTTTTATTAACTAATAAATTAATTCTTTCATTTCTTTCTAATACTTGTTCAATATTATCATTTAAAACATATTTAACTTGATCCAAATCATTTTTAGTAACTTCGATTACATTTTTATTAAATTGAATTTGTTGAAATTTTATAATTTGATTAAATTTAATTTTAAATTCAACATTTGATGATGATGTTTGTTTATATTCTTTATAATCTCTTATTATATTATCTAAAACCATTAATGGGAAAGATCTTGGAATATCAGATAAACAAACTGTAATAACAGTAACTAAATCATTTGATTGTAATAAAGTTTTAAGAAAATAAAGAGTTAAATCCAAATTTGATAATTTTAAAGGAATTGATCCAATCCAAGCATCTGATGAATTTATAAGACTAACTTGATTTGATATAGTTTCACTTAATGAAGTTAATTTATATTTAGCCACTATAACTTGATTTTCTGATGTGTATAAAGTTGCTGAATTTAAAGTCAAAGTTGTATAAATCACTAAAAAAGAGAGATATTAGACATCCCAACATATTGATCTTAAAAAACAAACAACCTACATGAATTATTAATATTATTCTCTTCTCCAGCCATCTCTTCTTTTGTCTTTTTATTCTTTAATAGTTAATCTTTTATAATTGTTCAAGTCTTTCTTTGTTACATCATTTCTAGTGTTTATCAGTTACTAAATTCTACTTTATCCTTTTTTCATTGCTAGACTTCCTAATCGGGTAATTAAGAGCTAGTTATCTCTGTATTGATTTTGAGGATTTAAAGGTAACACAAAACAACTTTTAACATGAACTACAAAATAATTTAATAATATATCATTAGGATTTAGAATCATGTTTAAAATTTAAATTAAAAAGTATCAAGTTTTAGTTATCATTATTATTGGACAAAATTCTCAAAATTTGTAAAAATAAATTAATAACATCCAAATATAAAGAAATAGCAGCAGGAACTTCATCTTCAACAGAATATTTTCTTAAAACTAGTTGAGTGTCAACTAAAATATATCCACTAAAAACAATAGCACCAATAGCACCATAAACTAATTCAGCAGTTGAAGATGGGGTGAAAAACATCCAAATGAAACCAACACCAATTAATGCAAATAAAGAAGCATTTAAAACACCAGCCCAAGATGTGAAATCATATTTAGTTTGGAAAGCAAATAAAGTTAACCCAATAAAGATAAACAATGTTATTAAAACAGCTTCCATAACAATATTAGTATCTAATAAACATGTAGCAACACCAATCATATAACCTTCACATATTGTGAACCCACCTAATAAAAACAAATTAACTGGATATTTTCTTGATTGAACATAAGCACCAATTAAAGTAACAAAAGATAATACAACAGAAACAATTAATAACCAAGGATTTGAAATTGCAAAATTTTTAACACTATCATTTAAAGTTATTAAAGCACCAATAGCAAAAGTGGCTAATAATTGTAAAAATAATAAAGTATAAACTTTTCTTAAAAATTGTAATCTTATTGGTAAATCACATCCAGCAACATTAGTATCATATTTAAAATCATCAGGGACATCATTACTGGAATTCCCATTCAGGTGTGAAGTTTCAGAATCGTATGGAGGAGGATTTTGAAAAGCAGCAGTACTCATAATGATAGAATAATTCTTTTGTAATATTTAGATTATTTGATCTAAAGTTTTATAGATATAAATTGTTAATAAAAAGTAGTTTGTACTCTTGTTTAGAGGCAAAGTTTTTTAATGACTTTCTCAGAATTTCTAAAAAGAACAATAGTTAGTCAGAGATTATGTAATATGTGATAATAGTAATAAAAGTTGTTTAAACACAAACCGATGAAATACACTCAAATAATCTTTAATTAATATAATATCATTGATTGTGTAACTCAATGGTTTTTAGTTCTGATTTTCTTTTATTTTTTTTCATTGTTAAATTCACTGATTGATTAAACTATGCGCAAATGCATTTACATGCATTTATAATACAACTTTTGCAAACACCATATTCAAATTGTTTTAATGGATATGGTTATTGAAATTATTGAAATAAGATATTTTGTATGTTGAAGGTTTTATTTTTTTGATGTTTTGAATTCAAGATGAATTGATTATAGAAGGATAGTCATTTTTGCAAAATATTGATATCATAATTTGTAACCACACCAGTCATATAGAATTCCGATAGAATAGTGATAGAATAAGATAGAATGGTTATCGTTTATTTGTAGAAGAGATAATGATGTGAAAGTATCATCTTTTAGCTAGTTTTCTATATACCATTCAATTCCATACTTGTTTAAATTCATTTGTCTTCATTTATTTGTTCTTTTTGATAACATAATTCTAAACAGATAATACTAAACGCGTACTAGTTAATTTTCAGGAATGATGTCTAGATTTTGTTTTCATCACGCGATTGGAATTGCGGTAGTTATTGTTTTAACTTTGATAATGTGATAAGATGTACAGACAATAGCGACGGTTATTTGTACTTTCAAAGATGTCAATCCAATTGATTTTAGTGGATTATGAATTATGGCTGTTTTTTTTTTTGATGCCGTTTACACTATAAATTTTAAGTTAATAATGTTTGTCTACTAATTGTAACAAGTTGCCCCTAATTGCAAGTCGTGACGGTATCTTTAAAGAAAATTCCGCGGTATCAACACGGTTTACACAGTTTACAAAATTTACACAGTAAAGTACAATTGACTAATTCACACATGTTTTTTTTTTTTGACTAGTGTT